>JASFDH010000038.1:33263-45928 GCA_036937195.1 Nidularia pulvinata | reverse complement strand
CAAGATTAGATGTCCCTGTGATAAGTCCAAGAGATAAGATAATGATAATCGCCAAAAGAAAAGGCGAATTCATGACAGAATTGCAGTTTCTCATTTATGCATAACTTAAAGTTAAATATCTCAAATGTTTCAAATGTATCCATGAATTGTAAGCCTCTTCTACTCATCTTGTATGAGAAATTTTAGAGCACTAGTGGACTATGTGATTCTAGTGAGGTAGTTAAGCTTTAGCTCTGGACATTTAAACAGCTTGCATGGCATCAAAAGCCCACTAGTGGGAACAATGATCATCTGCTTCCATTGTCATGATGTTCCACTACTGCCTTGCAAGATCATCCACTTCTGTCACCATGATGCTCCATCCCCACCTAATCCAACATGTCAGTGGCTGCAATAAATAAAGGCCCTCTATTTTTAATCCCATTTTGAGAATCAACATGAAATCAGATGAGCATGGTGTTGAATAGTGTAATTTTTGAAATCTGGTACATGATATTGAGTCCCTCAAACTTTGGACAATAAGCATTGTACAAAATACTGCATTTGGATTGTCATCATATCAAAAAATAAGTCATCTTGCTTGACAATTATTAGTAAATCTGTTGTTCTTATTGTTTAGCTTTCCATCTTTTTAAATGATGTGGTTTCTCAAATGGAGGAGAAATGATAAAAAAATAATCATGCAGTGAAAAGCCTCATTATCTAATATTGTACATGCCCAAAACATGATACAGTAGATCAAAAGAAAAAGTCCCCAAAAGTAATTGCCTGCTCATTGCTCACTTTAACTGTGCCCTGATACCTCAGTGTCCACTGTAAATGCATACTGCATTTTTAGTCCTACAAACAACTTAAGCTGAATTGTGTGGGCAATGAGCAGGCAATCATTTTTGAAGATTTTTTCTTTTGATCTATTGTATCTCATTTTGGGTGTGTATGATATGGTATTCAAAAACTTAGATAATAAGGCTTTCAACTGCTTACTTGTCTTTTTATAAATTCACCTCCATTTGAGATGCTGCATCATCTAAAAAGATGGAAAGCTAGACAAGAGGAACAATAGATTTGCTGATAATTGTCAGGCAAGATGACTTATTTTTTGATATGATGACAATCCAAATGCAGTATTTTGTACAATGCTTATTGTCCAAAATTTTGAGGGACTCAATATTATGTACCTGACTTCAAAAATTACGCTATTCAATATCATGTTCATCTGATTTCGTGTTGATTCTCAAGATGGGATTAAAAATAGAAGGCCTTTATGTATTGCAGCCACCGACGTGTCAGAAGTCGAAGCCTGAGAGATGTACCGCCCACGGCCTAAAGTGCGGCTCGGTCAGATCCGGCCCAAAACACGCCCAGCCACGGCCGGCTTCAGGCTTTTCACCAGGCCTAGCACATCCTGTACATGACCAAAGATCCAGCAAAGCCACGAGTAAGGGGATCAGTACATATCCACTGCATGGCTTTTAACATTCTCTACTTTTCCAGAGACCCCAATCCCAAACTGCCATCTACTTCTCGCTTTCGATAGAAGCAGATGATAACAATCACAGCTGATAAATCACATCGCGAACTTCGAATTCGTGATCCTGTAAACACGGTTTCTAGGAAACCATGGCTCCATCTTTCGGCGCACCTAATTTAATTACAAATAGGCTGATCAGCGGCGATCGTTGATAGGTAGCACACTATCACTTGCCTGTAACGATCGAGGACCTCAATGATGCATGTTCACTTCAATCCAAAGCAAAGACAGGCCGACCACCTTCCAGCTCAACCCAATTCATCCTGAAGGCTATCCATGAACTTCAGATTCGTCACTGTAACTTTACTGACGAAAGAACATCAGGAGTACGTGATGCTCGACTACTCCGAACTACATATTTTTGAATATATGTGAGCCACTGCTGATCTGAATATAACATGGGGGTCGAGAAATCTACACATATTCTGGGAATATTATCTATGCAACAGGTTCGTCCGGAAATAGAATGTTGCGGGTTTTACGGGTTCAATCTAAGTCTTACTCGCTGCTCTGGAGCATGAGAGATCATAGGGTTAGCAAATGGCGCTGTGAAGTCGTACTTGAGTAGGGCATGCTGGATTAGCAAATCAGAACCGAGGAGATATGTCAGGTAGTTTGTCAAACTTCTGATTCTCCAGGAATACCCCTATCAAGGACTCTCAGTCGCCTGTCGCTGACATCCAGTGTTTGTCAAATCTGTTATAGTGCTCGCGTTATTTCGCACAAAAAACACGAAACTCCAGATGGGCTGTATCTGAATCCTCGATAACTAAGCGATACCAATTATATCAAGCTGACTTCGGATGCAACGAGAGGGTCATTTCTAGCTGTCCGGTTAGGCTGCAGCTAGTCTACAAGATAGATATTACCGATCAGGTATGTCGATCATTCAATTCCACAGGTTAGCTCGGTGATAAGATGGCGTTTAAATGGCATGTTCGCGGACACGACTTGAATTCCAGCCTCATATAGGCACATCACCACTTGGACAGCCAGATAAGTGCATTACAGTGCACGGAGCGGGTCATTAGGTGGATTTCGCTATTTCAAGCTGATACATTGCATTGAGAACAGAGCGAGTGTCAAGTTGTGAAAGGTGTGAGATCGTAGATACGCAAGGAGCATCCTCGCTGTCCTCGACGGAATATAGACACAATTTCATCCATTATTAACAGTGGTTTTAAGTCGACATATGAATGTACCATCAGGATATAAATTTGATTATGATTAGTCTCTAAGAATTTCGTTTATCTCTTAAGTCACACAGCATAATTAATAGCCATGTGTTCGACGTTAGCCGAGTGTTCATCAAAGATGTTCTTACTGCTTCGAAGTTCTCATATCGATGACCATTAACAATCCAAGTAGATGGCCTACTTAAGTAGATCCGCGACGTTGATAGATCCTCGGCAGCATAATCTTCCCTTTCCCCCTGTTCCTTCTGCCACTATTCTTTCAATGGCAGCTATAGAACCTCTTGAATCTATCCTCTCCACATTCCTAGGTGATGTTAGGACGACCAACTACCTCATAGGTATCCTCTCTTCAATGCTCTTTTTTCGTTCTGATACCGATTATCTACCCCTTTATTTAGTGGTGTCCTTGACCATCCTCGTGTACGTAGCATCTTTCTTTCTTTCTTTCCGAATTAGATATTAATCTGTAGTAGATATGATCACATCATCACGGTGGACGATGAAGTTATATTTTTCACACCCGAAATGTGAATCCAAATGAATCCTCCTCACAGGTAAAATATATGTGGAAGCTAAAGAGAAATAAAATGGGATTTTTATATGTGCGCCATCTCCTTTGAAGCAAGGAAATGTCTATTTTTTGATTTTTGATTGAAGCTATGGGTGCGATTGAGTTGGATGAGTCAGTAACTCCTACATGACACTGACGGCCAGAGTTTGCATCTCAGAACCGATACTTTCCTTTATTTGCTCTAACGTAAGTAGCTTAGTTCGCACTGTTACCCCCAAGTATTTAATAATAATATCTTGTTTCTATCCCTCAGCTTTGCTGCAACCAGTAGGTAGTTAAAATCATATGCTATCCAAGCTAATGTATTCTACAGATGCACTCCGGGAAGTTAAGTCTAACGAAGTAAGTATCCCATCGTGGGGTTCCTACCTAATGTCAAGGTCTGAATTTCTTTAACGTATAGAAGTAAGAATTGTATTTCTATGATTGAAAATTAAGTCCTAACATTAAATAGCTGCCGAAGTTATTTGCTGGTACGTGGTATCGATAATACTTTCATGAGTGAGAAATTCATATATTTACTCCAGTTCGATGGTGTATGCGCCACAATACTCACTATCACCGTTGACATTGGACTTGTATTTCGGTATCCGCCTTCGCAACTTCCGTTCAAACGTGCATGACAATTCTGTGTCAATTCAGAATGTGGATATTATATGCCCGTAGTCGGATTATCCTGTACGTTCTGCTCGTCCTTGTTTTCTGTAAGTCTTTTAATTGCATCAGCGAGTGACCTCACCTCATAACCTTTGTCTTGAGGTGAATTTGCGGTCCTGTCAGTACTAATTATAGCTACATGGATTCTCAATACTTACAAGCTGCTTTTCGTCACATAGGAATGGGCTTGTAGTAGCGGCTTTAAGTGCCAACCATGAGTATATTCACATCGGGTAAGAGGCCGTTCAGGGAAGACATTCGTGCCGTAACTCAATATGAACGTATTGGAAGGAGTATTCTTCCTGGATGCTACCCTGCCGATGGCTGTAAGCTCATTTTCGTGCTCGTCTCCTTACGACCAACAGCGGTATTATTCTAGTGTCCAAAAATCCCGCATTTTACAAGTATTATGTTGTCGTTCTGATAATGATGGTAAGAGTCTAGTTTCAATTTGGAATTTATCTGGTTAATGGCCAATAAAGTCGCTTTTGATGTTCTTGCTGACAATCTACAAATGCTTTGCTGTCCTTATCGCTAATGAGTGGCGTGGAATGACAGTTATGACTTTGTTTTTGCGAGACGGCCTTATCTGGTTTCTGGCTCTTCTCGGTAAATCTCATTAACTTACATGGATTCAAATTAACGTGAAACTTTTGCAGGTGTAAACATATTTCAGCTTCTTGTCCTCGTCAGCACAAGAATGACGTTGTCAGAAGCACCTATAGCGTATGTTCATTTCTGCTCCTCGGAAATCCTGTGACTAACAAGTGTTGTCGAAAGTCCTAGTGTAGTGTGAGTCGCTTTCAGTCAGCACAGAAAGTTAAAGATAACTTCAACTGATTTCTGAACAGTGTTTACGCAATCAGTGGATCCAGAGTCCTGATTAATATGAAATCTCTTGCAGCTGAGGTGGAAATAACAGATGACACGTTCCCGAACACACCATCGGATCCACGGAGTTTATCTTTCAGAGCTGCAACTGGGAATGCCATGGAGATGTTCTCCCTGGATGCTACATGAAGAGGAAATTATTGAGTATTGATATGGAATTGAGCAGTTCCATCATACACTACCTACCCGGAGGGATATCCTTACCGTACACACGAAGCTCTGAATGCGAGTTCCATTGAAGTTGGTTCATAGAGGTGGCTGTCAGGCTGTAAAGGACGGTCAGCAAATGCATCTATTTCGGTTAAAAATTTGCCGTTGGCAACGGGAGTGGGGCTTAAAAGCACTCGGCTTAAACCCACTGCTCGCTGATGGTAATTTGAGTTTAAATGACCGTGTACCTAATTCGAATGCTGCATGTTCAAACTTTAAGCGTTCCAGCTATTGAGCGCTCAACCATGGTAGAATTTAGGTACGTATGCATTCAAGACTAGAGCTGCCTGAGCTGCCCACTTGAGACGGTTCCTGCCAGCCAAAACATACGGAGCTATCAGTGATAATCTATGTAGATTCAACCTGGGACCTTGGAATGAATAAGTGTAGGTGTGCAGACATTTGGTGTCTCTATTCCCCTGGTTTCCACTGTGAGTGGCTTAAGCACCCAAACCTGGTCCAAGCACCATGAGATCGGGTCCCTGATGGCCCACTCCAGCCCCAGAGCAAGGCTTTGTTTGGCGTACATGGACAGGGCCAAGATTGAGACAACACACGGAGAGGCTATCATATTAAGCACAAGCTCACAAGTAATAGAAATAATTATTCCTTTTGAATCTCAAGCCCTGTTCGACATCAGTAGTAGTAGTGTAGTAATATCATTGTTTCAAGAAACCAAACTCCACTTTCCGAAATCCCTGATGGAGGTTACGCTTATTTGTTCTCAACGATGTCGCTAAACAACATCCTCCAAATAGCAAACCGCGCATAATCATGATGTCAGCGTTGAATGTCGGGTCCCCGGGTTTCTCGGGTCCCGGGTTTCCCGTCCTGATCTACTCGTGTTCCCTCCTTCACCGTGGCGTATCCAAAACCGACTTGCTGAGTTGTGTCTCCTCTTCCTCTCCATAGACCTACAGGACACATCTCGTTCAACCCACCCTCAATGGTACCGGTACCGACTCAAACGCAGCAACCTAGTGCCGATCCGCAATGCTCTGCGCCGCCCATGAGGCGCCACCAACAATCTGTGCACCATCTTCAAGCTGCAGGCTTTGACTCCTGCCGCTTCCCGCTACCGAGCCAAGTTTGCATGGTACTACAATTGGCTCAACGCTCTTAACGCTCCGACACCCAGGTCTGGGACTACTACCTCGAAGGACTCGAAAATGTAATATCGGTTCCTGCGATTGGTGAGTCCGCGCATGAATGCCTCTTCCTTCCCTGGCTGTGCCCGTTTACCCTCCCCGTTGTTTCCGGTCCCGCTTAGTTTCCTTCTCTTTGATGTACTCTCTATGCTCCCTTCATGCCCCCGTCCTCGTTGCGTTATCAGAACCTTCCTTTTGTTTTACATTCTTCGGGGTATTACTGGCCTGCTTCCTCCCTTCTGCTACTTTATATCTTTGACCAATCCCGATTCGCGCGTACAGTGGCGTCCAGGCAAGGTGCTCCATCATAGGCGAGCCCATCCATGAGCGAAACCACCGTCAAACTCCAGTCATTAACCAACGGGCGGCTGTCACATCATACCGCTACACCACACCACAACGACCGTGACAATGTTAGGAGGGCGTCTTTTGGCACGAAACTGTGATCGACGTGGCTTATTTTTCTCTGGTGCTGCGATTCTTGCGAGCCTCCATCTGGAGCACTGATGAGCTTCTCCATGAAACAGTTCTTGGTGTAGGAGAAGATGATGGCGGCAATGATAGTGGCGATGGTCGGGGTCGAGGTCGAGGTCGAGGTCGAGCCGAGGAGAGAAAGGCCGCATAGGAATCTAAGGAGGGCGAGGTCTAGTAGGATGCCGAGGAGTTGAAGGGCCGCGCAAGGAAATTAGAGCGAGGAGGGGTGGATGAGGATGATTAAAAGGAGGATAGGGAGAAGTTGTAGTCTTATAGGGAGTAAGGCTGAAGAATAGGTCTATTCGGACAGCTATTTCGCTCTGGCACTAAAGAGTTGTATCAGCAGGCTCGACCCATCTCTCCGCGTTCTCGCTACAAGCACGCACCGAACCTTTTTTTCAAATCAGGTCCCCAGTGCGCGAGTTGGAGACGCATGCCGTCGTTGACTTCGGGGGCATTTCAGGAGTATTCAGATGCTAGTTTTGGACTTTTGGATATGAAGACCTGCGGGTGCGTGGCATGTAATTTATACTTATATGTACACCGATTACACTATTGAATACCAAATGATGCTTCTGCGCAGTGTCTTCATTCTATCCTTTTCTGCAGATCTGCAATTTAGGATCAGCGCCTTCCTTTGTTTTACTTACTCTGCTCTGTAATGACGGTATGCTTTTGCTTCCCCCTATTACAGCCCGCCTCCCCAGTTATCTCATTACTGGTGTAATATACCAGCGCCTCGTTCTTATTAAAAGCGGCTATTAATTGACAATAGATTGGTAGTCAAGGTTCACGTGGGATGATAGCTTTTGGGGACTACAAGACTACGGTACTGTGCAAAGGTAAGTTCATCTATCATTACGATTACCTGCCTACGCCCCATTCCTTCCTTCAGGATGCCTAGGTCTCCAGCACCTAGGACATTGTGCGATAGCTTAACCTCCCTGCCTGCACACGGCTGCTGTCGTCGATTGGCCCGTAGGCGGTGGTAAGGCAGGTTGATCCTATGTTGTGCTTAGTGTGATTTGCTGGGAACAAGACTACGGCTCCTGGAAGGTGAAAGAGGAGGAGGTGAAGTGGTGATATTATACTAGCATCTGGAGGGATGTGCATGTGTATTCTCTTCTCGTTCCGATTACTTACCCTGCCTCCTTTGTCCTGTCACAGGATGCAGTATCTTTGACCCGCTCAATTAATACGTCTCGCCCAACATGGTGTCCTGTGGCATCCAGCTCCTGATAGAAGCGCTGGCCCCGGCTTGCGTCGGCGTCTAGTCCTGCTTCATCATCAATATTATGCACATGGTGGCTGCATCCCTGGATTGGCGCTACACGATGTGCTTCGCCTTGTATCAGGTATCTCTCAAAGCCAGTCTCAGGATTTGTATATTGTTATAATATCATGGCACAAGTAATCCTAACAAATGCCAAAATCTGTGAAATTGTTTTAGCTTGTACTTAGAGGATGATATAAATGTGTGTCGCTTTTCTTCAGATGCGATGTTGCGATTTCTTGACATTGGCGCTCAACTGACAATCAACTACCTCATTGTTTCATCTCGGCAAGTTTCGTATCGTGTGTGACAATGCATCACTGAGGTTGTGATATATATCCATTCTCATGCCCCCGCATCTTCGTTAGCCTTCCATTCACCCTTTAGAGCGATATCAACCCCCTTCGCTCCTCATTCCCGACTCGCTAGAAGTTCATGGACAATAAAATCCCTTTATTGTCTTTTCGGCGAACATCGCACACTACCCATGGCGGACCTCAGGAAGACTTGGAATATCAATCCGAAGCAGAGTTCACTTTCGCTGACAAACATCCTCACATCCCGCCTCAGTTAGGTGGCCGCCGTCAGCTTACGACGAGCGCACTTCTTATTCGAATTGTCGCTTTTTTCGTAGCTGAGCTTTCATTCATTATGCTTGGAATAACATGCCTCCACGCTCCCCTGGTAGTGAAGATTCCTCTCACGTACAGCGAGATTAGGGGCGGATTCACCGTCATAGCCATCATGTGGCAATCTGTCGCCATTCTTCCCGCCCGTGATATCTCTCTGCACATGTTCAGTAATGAATGGTCTCTCCAATTGAGTCGATCCAATGAAATCGCCCCAGGGAAAACTGATAGGGTGTCAACTCTTACGTCCGGGCTTGTCGATCGTGTGGCACATTTCCTTTCTGGTGTTTCTAGCTCGTCCTTCAAGTTGGCATTTTTCATGTCACTTGTATTGATGGCTCTGGGAGGGCTGGGGCCAGGCTCCATTACCATAGCCACGGTAATGAAAGACGAGCCTATCACAATTCAGCTAGCAAACTTCACCATAACCACATCCACAGCAGAATACATGAAGACGATGCGAGATGATGCCTCTCGACGTGCTTCCAATATCATGAGCATAGAACAACTCGAGTCCTCGCAGTATGGGTTCCAGGTGCAACCAAACTGGGTTGTGGGATGGCCACCGATCTACTTCCTTCGAAATACAACTGGTTTTCTTCATTACCCAACCGATGTAATTCGATTTCAGCATGAATGCAAATGGGAGGCTCCTACGTCCGTGCTGATTGACGGATCTACTTTATACGTATACCGAGGGGAGACAATATTCTTTGGCCCAGAACTGGCTGGTGATTTCCCATGGGATATGTACTATCATCGTATGTGATCTGCTCCTTTAACGCATATAATATTGTTATATTGAACTTGAAATCCAGCAATCGAAGGAGTCTTTGCATTTGACGGGCATTATCCACAAACATTTCAATCGACTGAGGGGAGCTCTATATTCCTCTTCATGGGTTCTAACAGTACCCTTGATGCGGAATCCCTCTTCGTCATGTATCTGGACGGTTTACCCACACTATCCAACACGTCCTCGTCATTCATTTTTAAGAATGCTAGCCACCCCATAGCCTCACCACTTGCAAGCTTGCTTGTCTGTGACCCGCAGATACATCTCTCTGGAGGGATGGCCACGTTATCGACGGATGGTACCCTCGATGTCATGACGTCTGGACTTCCTGCAGTGGGCAACATACCTCTTGATGCGGCGTACGTCATTTTTGCACTGGGCCTTTTGGAGGGCAGCACCGTGCCCTTGGAATCGCGAGGAAATTCCTTGATGATTAGTGATATTTCAGCGCAGCTATTTTTCACTGATCCAGTCAAAGCTACGGCCATCATCCCCAACGGCTCAGTCTCTGTACTCGATATCGAACAAATAAGCCGGAACGTCGATGAATTCATGCTCTCGGCTTCGAAAGCGTTCAGTGATGGATATCGATCGGAGTCCCCGGGGTTTCGTCTAACCACCGATTTGCACAGCAGTTTCCCAGTCAATGCAGTCACACAGAAAGAGAAGCTGGGCCTGGTAACGAACAAACTATTGCTAATCGTAACGGCTTTATTGGCCGGAGTAACTGCGAGTTCTCTGGTGGCTTTACTTTTCATACGTTTGGGTATCCGCAGTGTTCCATTTGACTTGGGAAATATTTTAATAACTACCCGAGATTATCAATATCGCAACTAGAGAACCTCTACTTCTCAGCTTTTGTGACACTTTATGTAAATTGGTGAATAGTTGTCCAATAGGATTGACCCTTCCTTTAATTTATGAGGGGCAGAGGCTACCTAACCATGAATCAATCCTAATAATCTTATTGAACTGCTGAGCATCGGACAGCCTAAGAACGTGGAGCCTTCACTCTACTACAGTAGATGCTAAGCGAGTAGAACGGTGGTACAGAGCCTCGGCAAGGAGCTGCCATGTGTTAGGAGCTGGTGCCTCAGCCAAATAGTGCTGAGCCTTCATCACGTATGGGCGTTCCTTGGCATACGCCAAGAGGTCCTGGTCAGCATGTACCGCCCGGCATGAGGAAACATCCAAATTTTGCGGAGAGGTGTTAAAGGAACTGAGTTTCATAAACTACAGGAGCAAGTTGACGACTGGGTGCGTCACATTCATGCCTCGGATAAAAGAAGACGGCGAAGAGATGGATGGAGCACGGGAGCACGACTCCCAGAATGAAATCGTCCAAACGGCATGGGCTCATCAGTCCAAGACACTGCTCTTCCTCCTAACCCTCCTTCTTATCCTACGTTCCCTCCTTCTTGACGGCGGGCATGACGGACTACCGAGAAATAGAATGGCGCAAATGCTGTAAAATTGCACGATTGTTTTTTGCGACAGGAGGTGTGGAGAGCAGGAGACAAAGGTGGTCGGCTACCGGAAACTGGGATCGTGTCTGAGGTGGGTATGGACGGAGTGGTGGATATGAGATGAAATGAATGGATTTGTATCAGCGGGGAGGAGGCGACCTAGGGGCACCTCCTTCGCTTCGCCGTTCTGCTCCTCCTCCAGGTTCTCCTCGTCCTCTTCCTGTTCCTCACCCACCTTCTCCCTCTTCTCCGGCTCCCAGACGATCCCGAAGCTTCAAGTAACCACCCGATGCGATGCACACCCAGAAGATGACTGCGGACTCGAACCAGTCCCTGGTTTTTCGTGTGCAAGGTAAGGGCTGGATGCACAAGGCGCGGTTGGCGGAACACGCTGCCGGAGAATGATCAGCACTGCTGCGGGGGTGCATAGGATGAATAGCTGATGGATCTGGGAAACAAGCATGCGCTAGGTAGGAGGTATGGGATATAGATAAACAAGATATGATGGGCGTAGTCGGACGAAGCTTTGTAGAAGCAGCTGAGGGAGAGGGCCTGGCGGCCGAGCTGGATGGAGGGATGCAGACGGGCAGAGCTGTATGGGAAAAGCTAGGTAAGGGGCATGGTGGACCGAGCTGAAGTAACGCGTGGTGGAGAGAGAGTTATAGGTAGAATGTGCGTGGCCGGTGCAGCCTCGTTTAAGTACGATGGACGAGGCGTTGTTTTAATGCATGTTAGAGAGAGATCGGGGACACTCATCACGGTCATAAGTCTCCAAACAGTGTTTCCTTCAGCAATCTGACGCTTCGCATCATGCCTCTCATTCTATTCCTCCCCTTCCGATGGCCATGACAGACCCAATAAATATCACGATGGAGCTCTACGACTGCATCACGCTCGAAAGTCCGCGAAATTATCATATGAGTCATTTGCTCTGCAACGCCGTGCAGCTTGGAGATGTCCAACGGTATCGAGATAACTTAGGAGGAGGACCACTGCGATGGCTCTCAACAACGTTAGCGTGAATAGGAGGACATCAAGATGCGAAAGGCGTACTACATGAACCAGCTGAATCTTGGGATAACCGACCTGAACCACATACTACAAAAAATGGGCTGGCCTGCCATTCATATCATACATCATCAAGAAGATAGCGGATGACAGTGGCTGTCACGGACTCGCGGTAGGTAGAGATTTTCAGTTACATAAGCACACCCTCAACCATCCAGCACGTCGCTCCTCGATAGAGGAAGCCCTCGCCACATATATGCAAACAAGCTGCTTGCTGACGCACGGGCTAAGTTCGAACTTCGGCCCAATCTAGCGTCGTCTCCTTCGTCACTCACGATGATGCTCCACATCTGTAGTTTTATCAGTCCTCGCTTCAATCTTACTGGATCTCCGAACATGTCTCCAGTTATGGGAGAATAACTCTATGGAAAGGTAACCTATCTCAACTCTGCTGGAGGATTCGAGCTCTGGCAGCATTGACGAGGTTAGCATGTCTTGCCCTAGATCTTCGTAAGGAGGATTTCTTTCTCGATAGGCTTGTGCTTGGCAGTTTATATTTAGTCGAGGTTTGGGCTCCATCGACAGTGCGCTATGTCCGGCATCCACTTCGGTGCCTGTGGTACATCATCATTCCCGACATCCAGACACTTCCACCATTTAGCCCGGTGTTTACTGCACCTCAACATCGCTCCAGTCTCAGATGGTTTTTGTCGGAACATAGATGTCTCGAGCCCACTCTGATCACTAGATTCTGCGGTATTTTTTCTTATGCTATTCAACTTCTTCCTACGCGGGGGGGGGGGGGGGGGGGGGGG
>JASFDH010000038.1:0-33253 GCA_036937195.1 Nidularia pulvinata | reverse complement strand
TTTTTGTGGTAAAATTGTTGTGTGTCGCCCAATTTTATCAATTTTTTTGGCGGTTTTTTTTTTTTTTGTTTTAAAACTCTTCCTACGCTACCCCCCCCCCCCCCCCCCCCAACCACTGCCACATCTTTACCGAGTGATATGTAGGCTGATAGCCGTTGCTCCCTCCTGCCATTAGCAAGCGACGGGTTCTGTCAATTAAACTGCATTCAAAATGTACAGAGGGATTTCTTATTCCTGTTTACATCTCATATGGGCCACACATAAGACCTTGCTTGAATGAATTTCTTTGATATGCGAGCACTGCTGCGTAGCCTCGAGGATTAACATTATACTTTCAGCTTCCCAAATTCCGTGCTCTAGATCTAGTATGTTCTATGTTCAGGTTCTGTGATAATATTATTCACCCTGGTTGTATAGGAAGTGGGGCATCCTTGAGTCAATCTGATAGGCACCAGATATTAGTTTAAGGAGGTGAATCGTCTCCATGGGGTAATAGCATTTGCTTAGAAGTCTAAAGTGCGCTCTAGCTAAGCGTCGGTGATCGGTCACATAATCCTCGCTAAAATGTAAACCAGGGTAATGGCCTGTTCTCGAGCGTCGAATTGAATAGAGACGGACGGAGACCTAGCAATGAAAGCTCGGACATTTACTGCGTTGGAGAGTAGCCACTTCGGTGTACTGTCGGCGAACGACATGATCAGATAAATTCTGGCAGAAGTGCGAAGAAACAACGGGAGCCCAGAGGTTAGTGAAGCCGTATTTAAAGAATGTCATTTCGCTCCCATACTCTCATCATCTACCCATTCGATCTTACTAGCATCGATTCAACACTTCATTTCATCAATCACAAATCATCAAGTTAAAAACATCTACCCTCCGAGCAATGTCGTCCTTCACAGATGTCAAGCCCCGCAAAGCTGTCGTTGTCGGTGCCGGTCCCGTTGGATGTCTCGCCGCCTTGTCTCTAGCAAAGCAAGGCTGGTATGTAGACGTATACGAGAGCCGTGCCGGTATGTATTCATTCACTGTATCTTTCTCGTTCGCCTAACTTAGGAGCAACATTTCCAAGATCCCCGCCTTCCGGAGTCCAAGGCTGCATCTCAGAACAAGTCGATCAATCTCACCATTTCCCACCGTGGAATAGCGGCTATGCAAGTCATTGACGCTGGAATCATGCAGCGATTCCTACACGAGAGTGTGCCCATGCAAGGACGGATGATTCATTCTGAGTCCGGACAAGTTGCTAGCTCGCTCTATGATCGAGATGGCCAGGTGAGTATTCCATTAACCCACCAGTTTATCATCGGGTTCTAAGGCAATGCTTGTTAGTGCCTCCAATCCATCAGCCGTTCTCTCATCAACGAGGGGTGCTTGGACGAAGCCGAGGCATCCGACAAAATCCGTCTATTCTTTAACCACAAACTTATCTCTGCTGACTTTGACAAGATGACGCTGCAAATGAAGGTCAAGAATGCATCTGACCTTGTCAAGACGGTCCCATTCGATTTCTGCATAGGAGCCGATGGTAGCCACTCTGCCACCAGAAAGGAGGTGATGAAGGTTGTAAGGTGAGAATTGGAAATATACGGAGATTATTGGAAACATCCCCGTTGATAAATTACTTCTCCAGGATGGACTATAGCCAGGAGTATATCAAAGATCTATACATCGAGTTGACCATTCCCGCCGGCAAAGGCAAGAATGGAGAGGCGGTGTTCCAACTCGATCCCAACTACCTTCATGTCTGGCCGCGTCACTCGTTCGTTCTCCTAGCACTTCCCAATAAGGTAAATATTATATTTATCATCCTGCTCATTCTCGTCTCTCACACCTAGAATCATCGTTCAGGATAAATCATTTACGTGCAGTCTCTTCGCTCCCAGCTCAGTATTCGATAACCTCAAGAGTGAGACTGCTGTGCTGGGATGGTTTAGGACCTACTTCCCTGACGCTCTTGCTCTTCTTGGAGAGGAAAACGTCGGGAAGGAGTTCATGGGCAAGCCGAAAGCACCTCTCATGCACATTAAGGTTCGCTTTTCCCTTGTACGATTTTCAATACGAATGTAATTAATCCATTATCAATAGGCCAAGCCGTACCACTACAAGGACCGCGTTGTTCTTCTCGGAGATGCTGCGCACGCCATGGTACCATTCTACGGTCAAGGATTGAACTGCGGCCTCGAGGACATCAGAATCTTATCGCTGTTGCTCTCTGAAGAAGGTGTCAAGTCCACAACACCTTTCGAGCCAAAGGCGCCAATTCAAGAGAAGGAAATAGTGGACGAGCAGCTGCTCCGTGCTCTCGAAAAGTTCTCGGAGGCACGTCATGAAGATGTTGTAGCTATGTGTAATATGGCGATGGAAAATTAGTAAGTGCATTCTAATGGTTTGTTCCATCGAAAGCCTTACTTATGTACGAGTGATCCCTCCAGCGTCGGCCTGCGACATACAGTCGCTACCTCCCTTTATTACGTGCAAAAATCATTTGATACCCTCCTCTACAACATCACCTGCCGGGCGCCATCTTCCCTCAACTCCTTCCTTCAGACGCTGGCTAGCGTTTCATACCCGCCCCTCCCACGCAACACGTGGATACCCATCTACACCATGGTAGCGTTCCGCCCGGACATCAGCTATGCGGATGCCAGACGTAAAGGGGAATACCAAGCGCGCATGTTTGGAATGCTGGTTTCAATATCCATGGGTCTGCTGGGCTTAGCGGCAACATGGGGGTCGTGGTCAGTCTGGAGCAGGGTTATGGCTCCTGCGCTTCTGTCTGCCTGATAATTGGAACGTCCCATAAGTAAATTCGCTGCTTGCTTTTCTTTCTAAGCTTCACATGCATTTTTCTGCTTCCCACACACATCTTGAATAGACTATTTACGAGTCCGGACATTATGAATTACAAATAAAATCATTTCTAACCAGCTTAGTCATATTGCGTTGAAATTTTTCGCAACGGAGAGCTTTCACAGTCCATATATGCTTTTCTTTAGGCCTTGAAGTAATAACAATGCGGATCCCGGAGTGAAATTCAGGTCACTGCTTCGCTTAACTTACTTGGAGGACATCTTTGGCTGTGTATGAGTTAGAAAAAGGTTTTATCTTCCCTCCGAAAAACTCAGCTCGGTAGCCTTCAAGCTGAAGTCAAGTTAAGGCGTACACTTTAAACTTGGCAACAAATACGGTACCTGGGATGAAGAATTGAAAGGTCTTGTACTTATGTTCCATGAGATATGCGCCCGAAATTGCAAAGGTTTTAGATTGCAGCACTACTACCGGCTGTTGTGACGGTGTTCAATATGGATATTGGTGGTAAGGTAAGTGGTGTCACGAGATCTAGTCGCGGAATTGCATCTCTCTGCATACACGGTTACAGATTAGCCTGATTCCTCATGCTGAACTGATGAAAGATCAGTCAGGAAAAGCTCTAGAAAACGACCGGTATCTTACCCTATCCCTGGGCAGTGGGAGGACATGTGTGTCTAGCCAGTGCTCTCGTCAGAAGGGTCATCTCTGCTGAAAGGCTAGGTAGCTCCTCAACGACGGGGGACCGCGAGCGACGTGATCCAAGTTCGGAGGGAATTCATCAGCTGCAATACGCTCGTCGGGCGGCTTTCCTCTAACCCTGTTCCGATACCCAGTCGATTCGCCACGCTTATCCAACGAGCCCAGGCGTCTGCTCATACATCTCATGCCTCTTAGTACTATCATTCCTGCGGTGCTGCAAATGTTTGGATCAGTAGCAAATTACTTCACCCCGGTTGACTTGTTGGAATATTTGATGTCAGTTTGCGAACGTTTCACAATGCACCCCATTTTGCATATATTTAGTTTACATTTTTGTGGCTTTTCTATGGTTTACTGCATTAGTATATTTGTTTCAGGTCTTACCGTATATAAGTAGTCTACTATTGTTGTATGTACTCATTCGTTTGCCCTCTTGGAACCCCCTCCTATTCTTTTGAAGACAAACTGTCTTCGATGTCGTCGAGACTGCGTCGTTTATTTTAACACTTCTTCACTATATTTTGTATACCATTCGAAAGCTCAGAATCTCGCCTTTTCAAATATGTAATTTTTATGCTGAAGTATAGAAATTTGTATGCTGCGATGGCGCGTTCTTCTAAATAACCTAGTGTTCCAAAAATCGTCATGTTCGGGTCACACCAAATTTCAAGCGCATACGCATGGCTTCCTTCGGTATAGTCTATTTGGGAGCACCTGTATCTTACTCATGAACCTCTCCCTCAGCGCTCAAGGTTGGCTAGCCACATCGTTGTACGCATGTATCGGAAAGCATCCTCAGATAGCGTAAAGTATATACATTGTGAGCTATGTACTGTATACTACAAAGGATTATACTGAATATAATTCTATGCATCATTGGGATGTAGGATACCGATGACTGGAGTTAGTAAAGGGCTATATATATAAGGATGCATACTACAAACATTTTGAGGTAAGGGAAGATGCTGCGAGCTTGTAGGTGGTGGAAACGATGATGCAGCGCCGGTGGATGCGGGATATGTGAAGCATGCGCATGAGGAAAGACTTGATTGCCGATATGTGAGCCGAAGTCGCGAGATTGAGGTGTAAGATATAAATATAAAACTATGTGTCCCTCAGAATTAGCCATGGCATCAAGTGCACCACTCATAATACATGATCTGAAATCAAAGCCGGCCAGGCTCGCCAACTGTAGTATCCAGCATTGCGAAGTCACTTGATTCTGCTACAATGAGCCTTCTTCATGCTTGTCAGAGCATCGCGCCCACAAGTAAGTCTAAATTTAGATCTATTAAGGAACGGATGCCACCTCCGACGTTTCTACAGGTTGCTAAGCCCTAGCGCTAAGCACGGTTGTGTAGTCGCAATTTTGTGCTATTGTAATCGCTAGCAAATGGATGCTTGAATGTATATTTTACCTTCTTAAAACTCTATATTTCTAGAAGATATACATATGCCTTTCGACAATGCTCTGCTATTTTTGGCACAATTTATGTCAATGTATTGTATTGAATATGCATAAGGAGCAATTAATGATGGTGAGACAATTACTTTCCCAGGAATGCTGGCAAGCGTTAAAATAAATATGAAAAGAGTAACGGGGTTTAGCTCAAAAATGTAAATGTTAAGCACTGAAGGGAGGAAGAACACTCACCTAATTTAGAGCTGCACCGAGATGCCGGTAAACTAATGAGGAACATTGTGACGCGCTATAGCAAGCGGACAGGAGTGGCAGATGTTATTTGATGGCGGGATGCGGAGGTCCACCAGTGGACGGGGGCCTGGACAATCAATTATATTTGTTGAGTTACTCGCCTCGCTGTGTCGCAACAGAATACACATTCACTCTCTTTTATCTCCTATACAACGATTCGCCATAACCGGATTTTCAACATCGAGTACTAAACTCAAACGATGGCTGTACAAGCTGAAGTCGCCTTTGCAGTGGGGATTTGGATCGAGGTGGGTAACGTTCAGAATCTGATTGACAGGTCATTACTGACAGTTATATCTCGCCGCATCTCTCGTCGTTCGAGCAGCTACTAGTCTATTGTGAATTCAATCTTATATTCGTTCTGCTTCGCTTCGCTAAGCATTTACTTTAGGTATATATGCTAGCCTTTTTTTTTCTACAGTCGCTATTATGTTCAGGAAGACAGAGGTTGAACTATCTTCGGAAAAGGTACGCAGCACACTTACTCAACGTCTTTTGGGCTTCACGTGCTTTGACAAATTTAATAGATATTCATCTTATCTGTGGTGTTGATGTATCTAGTGGTAACGTTCCATGTCAGTGAGTGAATCGATACTACGCCTCCTTTCCATAAGTCTCGCCTCACTACAACATGAACGAATGCTGCCCTTAGCTCTCAATTCATTTCGCTTCTTCCAAGCATATGTATTCATGGCAAATCCAGCCGGTGTGGAGGCCTATTTTAGCGACTCTAAGCGATGGGAGAACATGCTGCATATCGTGATAGTAACTGTCGTGATGTGGCTTGGAGACATATTCATGGTAAGTGGTTTGCATCTTCGGCTTTAAGTCAGAACCATAGTTCATCTATGACAACAGATACACCGTTGTTTTATAGTGTGGAATCGGAATTACTATGTCCTGGCGCTTCCCATAATCATAGTGGCCTTAAGCGTCGGTGTGTGCAACTTTTACAATAACTAAATTTCTCGGTGTTCACATCGGCATAAAGGTTCAGGTTGTCGTCTTATAGTCTGGAATGCATATCCAAACCAGCTCGCTCAGCACATGTCGGAAGTGAATGTTTGGGTGCACTTGTTATACCCACTTCAATTCGTCCAGAACATCTTGACTACTGGACTGATCACCTTCAAGATCTGGAGGCAGCATTCTAACTCGCAGGCTGCAGGGCTCATCAACACTGGGCCTTGTCTTAGTCTCATCAGTATCATGCGAATCACCGTGGAGGGCGCTTTTCTCTACACCATGGAGCTGTTGCTTCTGATCATCCTCTGGTCTTCGAAATCCAATGGAACATACATGGTTCAATCAGCGCTTGTGCCTAGCATCGGTAAGCCACTGCCTGATATTTCAGAATCGTATGCAGCCGACATTAAAATCAATGCATTAGGTATTGTGTTCGTATCCATTGCTGTTAGAGTTCATAGTGCAAATTCGCAGATAATGGAGTTAAACCCTTCTGATATGCCGACATTACCTCATTGGTGAGACGGAGATGCAAGCGTCATGAGCAGCCGTCAAAGCGTCTTAGGAGCCCCTTCTCACATTACTGCAGTCGCGGTAGAGCGTCAATCGATTAAATATGGAGCTGGTAGTGCACTATCCGAGCTGCAAGCCCACAGTACGTAGTGAATATCGAGCACAAATGATGCAGTGTTCAACAGGGGCCAGGATCGTGGTGGCCAGAGCTATCATTGATCAAGCAGCGTCGAGCACGCGCCGGTTACGCACGCGTTCCGGAGGAGCCGGAGAGAATCCTTTTACCATGCACCGCAGCAGCGAACACTTGAAGCACCATCATCTTCAATCATTTTCCTCTCTCGTCGACGTGTCCTATAGTTCACCGATATTTTCGATTTCATAAAGGCCAAGTAAATGGCTGGAATTCTCTTCCAGTCTGCTTTGGTAATAGAACCATGTGTCACCATGACCTGTTTTCTTGCATTTCCGTCGCTTGCGTGTCCTTTCTCCGTCGTCCATTGCGCCAGTTACTCAGGCGGACCGATTCGCCCAATTCTGCACACCGACCGATGTAATTGAGTTACCCTTCTCTTGTCCGATCTATGGAGACCGTTCGGCGTTTGTGTCTCTCACATACTCCACCTCAACGGCCTTCGATCACACCCAGCCTGCTCGGGGCAAGCTGTTCACCATTCTCCTGGCTCCTCTGCCTTAGCGTGCGTGGTATATCTAGCTCTTTCACCTCTGCGGATTTAGGGACCTATTCGAGTCCCGGGTAAGCATCTGCCTGCGCATCGCTTGTTGCTCGGTGGGTTGTGGGTACGGGAAGAGAGAGGATTGGAGCAGGACTAGGAGCAATATAAGGATGAGACGAGCAGGAGGACAGGAAAAGCTGAGGTCATGGGGTGAGGAAGATAAAGAATATGTCCAGGGGGACGACCAGGTGAGGCACCATGAGAAGCATTCACGATCGTTTGCCTCATGCCCGTGAAATTCCTGCTTATCTCATCCCCTGCCGTCAGCACCTCGTTGCTGTCCACCCTTTCTTGACCGAGAAACGAGCTCCCGAATGCTTAATGGTATTTTACTTTGTATTTACTGCCCTCGCCTTTTCTTATGAAAGAGTTACACAATTTGATCCACTATCGCTAATTTTTGGGCAGCAAGTTTCCCGATAGCACTGTGTGATGGGCAACTAGAAAGTGCCGTGAGATGCGTGCGTGGTGTGTGCAAGGTGCAATGCACGTTTTCACGCACTGCACGCACCAGGCACGCTCACACTTACCTTCGGGATTTCAGCGTAATAGATAATTTTGACTATATATTTGCTTAGAGTAGCTTTTTGCATCCACAAAAAAGACTAACATTGAGATTTATCAAGCAAAGAATTCGGTAATGGCAGAAATTGTCCCTATCCCACACCAAATGTGTTCACCTCGCCAAATCTTTTCGGTCGTAGATTGAATTTAATTTAAAAACTGACTCTGATATAATGGATGCTATGTATTCATTGTATAAAGTCAAAACTAATATATGTGCAGTGGATGCTTTTAAATTCAAGTAATGGAGTCCGTAACTCGACTTTCCTGAGAAGTTGTGGCTGTGCGTCCGACAGCTTACTATGTCTGAATGCTCTATCCAATCCGACTTCAAACATATATCAAAGAGTATCTATTGCTCTCACTCCTCCAAAAATTATTGCAATAGTTTATTCAGATTATTATTGAGATGCACGAGGCATTAAACTCAACCAATTAAGATCGAGAAATAAGAATCATTCAAATTCTTGGTAAATTATAAATGAATAAATTTATCTGTCTGAGTCACGGAGAGCCCGTTATGAAGGTCCATTCCACTTGAAAGTCTGTCTTGTTTCAAGAAGGTGTCTAACTTATGCACACACGACCTTTCACATATGCATGCACCAACTTCTCTTTGTCACTCACCGGCACGCACTAATGCATGCACTTGCACACACCGGCACTCACGTGCATGCACAAACCTTAGACGTGCGTGCAGTTGCATGCACTTGTATTCCAGTACACGCACTTACACAGCCGTCGCACCCACGTACTAATTGAGTGCACGCACCTCTGAAATACTTCTTTCAATAATTAGTTTGTTCATTTAATGATTACCAAGCCGAAGATTGATTTCATTTGGTATTGATCAGTGGAACAACCCACACCTGTCTGCAATTTCCTTTTAATCCTCCTCACTTCCTGAGTTATGATTTTAGTGGGATGGACTAAACAGTGCCGTTATCCATTGCTGTACATATATTTATTATGATTATTCTTGTCTTCAACTCTGAAATAAATTCACTGCGAATGGATCATGCAGCAAGGAATAGTTGTAGGTCTGTACTTCAAAGCATCATTTTTTATAATAACAGTTTAAAAGGCTGCTGTGTTCTGGAAGCCATGCTGATGTAGCAGTGATATTGCTAGGTCTTCATTGCAAGCAGTAAGAGATGAGGAACAACAAAGGTGAAAGAATGAAATTTATATCCACTGGTCATGTGAAGAAATAATGATAATTCGTGATTAGAGATGTATCTATGGTAGTGAGCTTAGGCAGAAGGGCCAGGCTTACACAGTTCTTAGTAAAATTGAATGGAAATATGCCCGCTAATTTGAGACCTCGGATGATATTTCTTCACTTTTCTTTCCTCAAATATTATCCACAAAATCATTTCCATCCAACTCTTCAACTTGCATTACTTATGGCCTCAGACTTGGCTTGCTCGAGAGGTAGAGGAAATCCAATTTCATGTATCTCTGATGATGCATACAGAAGAGCCAGAATTTTGACTCACTGGGGGAATGAAAAATTAGGCTTGGATGCTGGGGATCTCTTGTCGAGTGAGCATTTCCTCCCTGTTAGCTCCATACTTGAGATATACATTAAATTATTTAATGAAATTGTTATACAATACCCTGTAGTCCAAAATTACAGAATATCCAAATATAACTATTTGTGCTATCAATACTGAGCTTCCTACCAGATGATAGAGTATTTGAGGTCATTCACTGGCACCGTTACTTGCTCTCATTCAGAAAAAATGATATTCATAATGACTTATAGCTATAATATTGTGCACATACCAACTCACGCACCATTCTTGCCTTGCGCGCACGGCCATGCACGCACCTCAACAAAATTGCACGCACCATCTTCGCACTAGCACGCACGGCACGCACCTGTCACGGCAAAATACCTGTGCCCCTGTGTGACATGTAGCAATAGGAGCTGCAAGCGCAGTCAAACTAGCGCGGAGCGTAAAGGAAGTCGCGACTGCTACGAACCCACCTATGTCCGCAGATGAAGGGTGAACTACGGAGACAAGAACGATTTCTGTTCCGCCTTTAAGCACCGCACATGGATGACGATTTCATGTCGGGCAAACGAAATGCATACGGGTTCACAAGTAGAACTATTTTACTTCAGTGCTGTACGTTAGACAATCTGCTAATGAACCGCGGGCTCAGACTGTGGACATCAGAAAGTATCCCTTAGCATCATGGACCCTTAGGGAATACGTGTCACAGTGCACAACGTTCAAAATGACCTCCGGACCCCTCGAATTTTGATAATGCTATCTCTGCCCAATAGTACCTCATTTTATCCGAAAGACCATCGGGATGGATAAGATTTTTCAGGCCATCTCATCTAAAATCTGAGCACATAAATCACGGGTCGGGTTTATCCACCGCGTACTGTAGCATTACTAACTTAGTTCCATTCTTGACTATTGTGTAAACGTAGCTGCACAACCTCGGAGAAGTGCTATCCACTTCAGCCATCTTGGGGTAAAAGAGGGCAAGAGTGCTAACAAATTATAATAGTGAACCCACGAAAGATGAATAAACGGAATGATGCGTGCTTCGAACATTGTGTGAATTGTGGTGGAAAATTTCGATTGCAATAGCTGGGCACTGTGAGGTGAACTCCGGACCAGCGGAGACTGCGAGGTATGAGGATAAGGCGAAGTTGGTGGGACAGCTCCTCAGAGCAGAACATGTAGTAGCTTGTTGGGGAAAGGGGGCGTGGAGGGCACGAGATTACGTCCGTGGCGGGCATGCAGGCAGCTCAAAGAGTGTGGAACGAGATGAATGAGATCGTATGGGCGCTGAAGGGAATGGGTCACCTTCATCTTCACCACGTATTTCAGGTCCTCTACATGCTTCTCCTCGACTTCCTGCTCGTCTTCCTTCTCTTGTCATCTTCCGCGTTCTCCCAAAGATTATTGAGGATTCATGCTGGCATCTACCACAATATTATGACCGTGGACTCACCGCTGCTACGACTCCTGAGAGTAAGTATATCTGTCCAGTGTACTGGAGAGGAATCGGCGCTGGTACAGCATGTGGCAGTTACAACAGTGACGTGGCCGCCTGTTGCTCATTGATGGAACTGACGAGCGGGCGTGGGTCTAGCTGGGTTGTACAAGGCACGCAGGTACTCTAAAATGGGAACAGCGCGATACAAGAGGTATGATGAGCAGGTTGCGTGAACAGATCCGGACCATGCAGAAAGCCTGATCCGGACCTCGAGAAGACGGTAGAGCAGTATAGACGCGGGAGGAATAGCAGCGTTCGGTACGCGCAGGGATAAGAGCTCGATCGGCACGCGAGAGACGGAGTTCTTTCGGTATGCGTGAAATGAAACTTCTTCCGACGCGCATACTTGTAGAAACATGAGTAGTACTGTAGGAGGGGTAGGCATCCTTCATCCCGATAGCATCCGGTGCCACCCAAATAGCGGCTTGGGGATTTCAAGATCGTGAGATCACCTCCACTGGTTGGAAGATAGGTCGTGCGTGGCTAGCAGTGGACTGGTTGCACAGGAAGAAGCTCTTACGGAGTTACCATTCGAAAGGATTGCAGGACTACAGACAAAGGACCGGGAGTGGGCATATGGGAGAGTTTAGGTGGTGCCGTATAGATGAATACGATGTGGTTCGGAACTTTAACGAGAGCGGTGAAGTCTTGGGATCTATGCAAGGTGGTGGCTACATGAAGAATGTGGGTAGAATCTGGGGTGAGGAAGAAAAAAGGTGACTTTCATATAGGAGACTCTCGATAAGTGTTACGAGCCAGAAACCTCGACCCGTTATTCCATGATTAGCCTAGCATTGATGCTGCCAGTCCTTATTCATGGGACTCGCGATCAGCGAGATCGAATGCATTGTACAACTAGGAGAAATGACAGCGCACCAGCTCGAAAAAGAGCGAGAACGATAGCGTGAGGAAAGAGCACATAAAGATGAGAAATACTCATCAGATCGTAGGTGGGCCACCTCAGCCTTGCGACAGAGAGTTGGAGGAATTTGAAAGGAATGAGTTCGACCAACGGTGCTAGCAACTTCCACGAGTGTGTGTGTCACGTAAGTTTTCCCTCTGGCCCATTCGTGCTGGCTCTTCCCAACGCGCAACGCGTATCACGTGGGTACATATCTTCAGATTTACACGTAAGCAACTCCTAACAACAATGCCGACCGCCAGAACGTTGACACATACCGGTACCTACCAGTCTTTGTCACATAGTACTGAGCAGCCGTCTCTACTACACCGATCAAGCTAAATCTTACCGTTACCTTCACCCGACTTCAATCGTTTCTTTGCCCTCTCTCATCAAGTTATCACACCACTCGCTCTGACTGCGAGTCTCTTTATCTGTCGTTATCATACGCTAATAGATATGCCATTCTTTCCTGATGCCACCAACTTTTCAATCAGCGGAGGTTCCTTCCAAGATATTAGGATTGAAGAAATGCGTCCAGGAAATGGTACGTCACTTCATCATACTACATTGACATCGATTGTTTGACCATCGTCTGTAGTATTTCAGGCCTTTGAGCAATTTATTACCCCAGGCGCTTTTCATGACTCCGAAGAACGATTGAATCCTCCTCGATGTTATCCAGATACCAGAACCGTTCTCCTCAGCACGATCAACAACTGGGTAGATGATCGTGACCGAGCATCAAATATCCTGTGGCTTTATGGCTCAGCTGGTGTGGGCAAGAGCGCGATTTCTCAAACTATTGCTGAGCAATGCTACGATCGTGGAAAACTTGTTGCGAGCTTCTTCTTTTCTCGCTCAGCCCTAGGACGAAATACAGGAAAGTATCTTATCCCAACCATTGCGTATCAGTTAGCACTTTCTATTCCTGGGACAAAGGAGTACATCAACGATGTGGTTGTAAACGACCCATTGATCTTTTCCAGGTCAATGCAGGCACAGATGGACGCCCTCATTATCAACCCTCTTGCTATGGCGTTACCATCAGACGGAAGTAGACTTTCCAGCACAGCTGAGATCGTTACTATCGATGGACTAGATGAATGCCAGGATATTGAAGTCCAATGTGATATTCTACACACCATTTCCACGTCGTTTGTGCGACAGAAACTCCCGCTCTGTTTTTTCATTACCAGCCGACCAGAGCCGCACATTCGTGCGACGTTTAACACCCAACAATTCTCCAGCATAGCTCGTCTTATAGCACTGGACCAATTTACACATTGTAATCAAGATGTCGAAATTTTCCTGCGGGGCCGCTTTGAGTCTTTGCTGAAACAGCACCCACTTCGTCGATACATCCATGAACCCTGGCCAACAGAACATGTTATTCATACGCTCGTGGAGCGCTCTTCTGGCCAGTTTATTTATTCTTCGACAGTAATGCATTATATTAGCAATCCAAAACGGAATCCGAGGAAAATGCTTGATGTGGTGATGGGAATCGCTGCATCCGACTCCAGCAGAGAAAGTCCATTCGCGCAGCTGGATCTGATGTACAAGCACATTCTCGATTCTGTGGACGATATTGATTTGACACTGCGCGTCCTAGGGATTATTCTCTTCTTACAGGATGGTGAAAGATGTAGCGTGCATAGATTGACGCCAACACCAAAGCTCGTAGACAATATTTTATCCCTCGATGCTGGCGACACCGCTTTGGCACTCATGAATCTACACTCTGTTCTCGAGATGATTGACTTCGAAGATCCAGGTTCAACGATACAAATGTCCCATTTATCATTCATCGACTTCATCCTAGATTCCTCACGTTCTGCGGATGTGTTTGTGCAGGAGAACCGAGCACATGCCGACATAGCGAATTGGTGTGTGATACAATGCAAACTCCATAACGCCAACCCAGGTGCGTTGTGGAATATGATATATATATACACATATTGACAGTGAATATCCTAGCATTGAATGACAATGAAGTATCCATGTATTACGAATATGCAGCATCCTACTTATTTTATCATATATCGCGGTGCCTTGGGATAAAAGACTTGTTGGACAATATTACCACAGGTCAAATCTTAATGTTAATGCAGGGAAATTCTACCTTCTCCAGACAAAAGGGGCTCAAGTACTACAGGACATATTTGGAACAAGATTTGTTGGATATTTCTTCTGTAACACGCACCCTGGTAATTCTTCGATCGCAATTTCATGAGAGTAAATATGCATTAATGTATCATTACCTTGTTTTATAGATGTCGGACAATACATTTATCAACGGCTTTTGGATTTCTTTCGCGGAAGCCTTCGACCTGTACCATTTATGGATGCTCGACATATATCCACAAGACAAGCATCTGCTACTGTTTCTTGCACTGACCACTGAAGACTCTTCAAGCAAACCTTCAGGCTCTGCTGGGTTCTATCTGGTACATTTACTGCGCATGGCACCAGACGTGTATGGCGCATATCTCGTATCTGACAAACAATCTTTGGGAATCATAGAGGTTCAAAACTTTCCAGGCAACTACAAAGTGTGGTTGCAGGAATTCCTAAGTGATCGGGCCAGATCTGGAAGATATCATGTCAATGATGATATCCATGCTCAGGCTGCATTTATTTCGCTGACAACTGCATTAGAAAGACATAAGCGGTATGTACTCCTTGATTGTATACTTCTAAGAAAGAAATGGCGCACTGACGAGTTGCTTTCATTAGATATTCAATTACGGCAACAGTCGACAGTTGTATTCGCCATTTGGCTAAGGCGTCATATCACAATACTACAGAGTTCGCAGAGTATATCCGCCGCCAACTACGGTCATTTCCTGAATCTGGTTGGAGTCTACTTCCATTGTTCTTGCCATTAAAGGAACCCTTGCAGATATATCTCAAGGTGTGGTTTCTCATATTGTACTTAAATTTGGTATCTGACAAGATGAAACCTAACAGAAATATGACTTGTCTACTGAAATGAAGTCCAATGATGTGGATGGTTAGCATTAGATTGATTATAAATAACTTGAATATATCATGATTTAACTAATGTACATGCTCTTGTTCCAACAATAAGTTACAAAAAGCTCACAGATTGAAGCTGATCTGAGATTGCTAAAAGGTTTTGATGAACAGGAAGGGAGAGTGCATGAGGGTGCATGCATATATGAAGACATCCTCTCTCAGAGGATCCATGAATATGGCCTTGAGCAAAGAGAAAGCATCCCATCGAAGAGTGCAGGAGAGTGTACACACACAAGGACATAACCCCTTCTGGCAGTAAGATTGATCCAATAAGTACTGGAGTACAGGAAGTCATAAACAGTAGGTACACAAGAAACTGCATGTATGGGCACAGGAACTGTGAGGAGCCAGCTCTTATGCAACTGTATCACAACTGACTGCCCACAATCCCAGATTCCAACCCTTCAACCAAAGATGCCTTCTCTTTCCAAAGTCAATATTCTTTCTGTGCCTACCAGCAGGTGGCCAGAACTTGAACAAGTGATCATCAGCAACCTTTCTGCAGGTGGGATATATGGAATCAGAATAGACAAACAGGATATGTAGCACACAAGCAGCTTGCTCCAGCACACTGAGATGAATCAACCACATGTCCTCCCTGTTGTCTAGTGAGCTGGCACTGATTGGTGCTTGCCTGCCAGGCAGCCTTTTTTGGTGTATACTGTCCAGATGAAAATGGACACTCAAATAGAAAGCTACCTGAGAAAAGATTTTACCTCTTCACTGAGCAAAGATGTTTCCATCCTCTTTAGCTTAATTTAGCAGCACCAAAGTGGATATGTGTCCTCACAGCTGCATTGTATATACTGGAGAATACAAGGATTTCAAATATTGCCCTTTCACCTATAATAAACAGCAGACTCATAGTACTCCTAGATACTAAGTGAGCCACCATTCCAGAACCACAGCAACAATCCAAGCCTTGTTTGAAAATGCAGATACACCCAAACTTTTGCAGTATGGACAATATTGCCTCTGGGAAGCTTTGTATCTGGTTGGAACTGCTGCAGAAACAAACCAAAAATTCTCTGCCCACAAAATTCTGCTATGCATGCATACTAGACAAAAGCATGGGTCTCTTCCAGGATAAGCATAATATTTCAATCACATTTTGAACAGATGGTGCTGAATATCTTGTTATTCAGAAACATTGCTTTGACATAGTTGGTAAGTTAATTTTCCTAGCTTGTACTTGTCAAACTAACTTGTCATGCCAAAATTTAGCACACATTAATTTTGTAAAGGACAAGCTAGCATCACTGGCTGCTTTGTTAAGAACCTGTATGTAGCTATTCCAAAGAAAGGTTGAATTGCTGTGCAGTTATCTCCTTGATCAACTTCATCAGTGATGCTGATCTCCCTACAAAATTTTTCCCCAACATGTGCTTGGATTATTTTGTCTCAAGGAAGCCCTGTGCTGCCAAAAATTTTTGTAAACAGCACTGAAGTAGATGCAGATAAGCAGCACTACAAAAAAAAAAAAAGGCCAGCACACAGAGCAATATCAATTATTCTGGAAATGCAAGATAACACAAACCTTGTCTATTTCAATCTATGCAAAGCAGTTGCCTGACAATCTCACATCCCATCTACAAGTGATCAGACTTTTGATAAGGGAGAGCTCTGATTTCCACAGCATCCTTTGACTTAGTGGATCATGATGAATCATGAAAGGTGAACTCTTGATGCTGTGAACTTTGACAGAAATCAGAAACATATTGATGAAACACTTGCTACTAAGCTCTGTGCATATGAAATATAGATCTTCTTCGTCCCCATGAAATTAATGACCTAAAGGAAGTATATGAGTAGATATGGGACTTGAGAGATAAATAACAAAGATAAAATAAGGCACTCCTTTTTAATTGTGCAAATACAAGTGGCAGCATTCAGGATGGAGAGGTTCTGTGCCTAGTTAATGAATTCCTGGAAAGGATGCGCACAGGGGAAGCCAGGTGCCGAAAAAAGGTTAGCTGGAGCATTCCTGGCCCGAGTTTAGGCTAATAATAAAGAGCAGAGGTATATCAATCGAAACACTGTAAAAGCGAATGGGCGTGCTTATGTACTTAATGTACGGAGAAATTGCGGTATACCTTTACTCCAGAACGGACGAAATATATTAATAGATATGTTAATATTCATACAGCAGTCATGTTCGTTTGTTTGACAACTTCAAGCTATTATTAGACACAGAATTCAGAACGATGTATATAGATGTGAGGCATGCATAGAGCCACACCATTCAAAGAATATTTGCATTCATGAAAATACGAAACTGTGAATCCAACTCGTCAAATCAATCAGATGTTTTTATTTTTCATTGAAGTACTGCTGGTGCAATAATGGATAGAATCTGGATTCGGTCTAGGACATCTGCCTAAATTTTGTTCCCTTGTCTCCGGAATATGACAGAAATGTCAATAACAATAACAAACGCTCTTCTGTCATCTCAGAAGTATATTATTAACTTAGGCACTAATACTGGCGTATTACGGCCCGGAACATTCCTATCTGCTATAAAGCGGACTGGGGACTCTACTTTCATCAACCCTGGCCAGTTTCTAACAATGCACCGTCCACCCATTGAACACTATCATCTGTCGAAATCTTTTCTAATTTTCAGCGCCTCTGTGGTTGTACGTCTTCCCTCTATAACTGAACCAAATCTATTCAATTCACTCTTGTTGCCGTAGCTTTCAGTACATGCTTACTCTAGTTTGCAAACTCGGCAGTCTTCTCTCCCAGATGGCTGGACTTCAATCGGTTGTTACACGTACGAATCCTACTTTTAGGTATAAACCTTGCATTAATGTAACAAATTCTTTCAGAGATTCTACAGCTTCTCGTACTCTACGTACAGCTGCCTACACCGATGTGCAAAGTATGACTATCGAGTCTTGCATTGCTTTTTGTACTCCAAATGGGTATAATTACGCTGGAGTGGAATATTCTAGGGTATGTCGATTAGCGTCATGCACTTTGGAGTCCATCCCTTACCAATGACTCGTCAGGAATGCTGTGAGTTCGATTTATATCACGATGTTCTTACAACCAATGCATAGGCAGACTGCGACAATGTAATTGAATCGCCTGGAGTACCAACCTCCAGCGGCTGCAACATGCCCTGCACTGGGAATTCTGCTGAAATATGTGGTGGTGCTGGTGCGATAAATATATTTAATAGGTACGTTTTCAATATAAAAGAACTAAAAACTAAATAATGCCTTTCTTTCATAGAGCCACGACACAGATTCCTTCAGCGTCTATCAAGAAAAACGTTGGAACATGGCAATATAAGGGATGCTTTCAGTATGTTCTACCTTCTGCGACGTCGAGTATACTGGTTTCATAATACTCACGCAGAGATGGCGTCAATGGTTCTCCCCGCAATTTAAATGACCAAATCAAAGTCCCTGGCGGTGTGAGCGCTGAGAGTTGCATCTCAGCCTGCAGAGACGCCGGATATAAACTCGCGGGTCTCGAATATGGCCAGGAATGCTGTAATGGCTAATTTATTCACTATATTTTTCACCTACTGACAAGAAGTATTTTTCAAGGGTGCGATATATACATGGTGCCTGTATTCCCAGCACCGGACTCAGATTGCAACATGCCCTGTCAAGCAGATAATACTGAGCTGTGTGGAGCCGGAAATCGTCTTGCTTTATATATTGACTCAACCGCAGCTCCTAATCTACAACAGTGTCTTCTTTCATCTCCTTTTACTTCTGCAACTCAGCCATTCCAGACTACTCTTCAAGCGGTTCTTGCAACCGGAGGAGGTAATCCAGCGCAGATTGGACCATTAGGATATGCAGCCACTGTTGGGACGCCTACCTGGTATATCCTAACAGTATGTCCACCAAGAATTTTGCAGCTGTTTCATATAACCAATGATCCCTGACTTAATTGTATATAGGTAGGAAACTTCAGCTTCGATAATTCACCAAACACATACAGCCTTAATACAAATGAAGGGTACAATGGTGTTTTCCAATTCCAGGAACCTTATGGCGGAGGCGATTATACCGAGCCACTGATTCCAAATGTTGGAAGTGCAATGGTCTTTGGAGCTTGGTACCTCAATGAGATCACGGAATGTCACACCTTCTGTGCAAACGTAGGTTTCCTTCGCTTCTCCATGACCTGGAACAATCAATAAATCTCTTTCGAAGCCAAATCCTGTATCCCCATTGGGCCCTTTCATGGGCCCTCCTGTTCTGTCTGTCAATGGGCGGACCGACTTATGGGCACTTTGCCCTAATCATTCAACCACATACGATCATCCTAATGGTCGACTTGATATTGTCTTCTCGCCCATTTCGACAAGCACTGATTATGATATTTCGCAATGCCAAAGCGTCTATCTTCAGCTTGGACAATCTCCAAGTGCCTTGTAACAATTGTGTATACTATTCTACCATGAACCAAATCGTTTATGTCGATTGAACTTGATATATTGTGTTATTTGTATATACGCTTATTCTACTTGAGGAGGCGTTGGACTGCCCCTGAATTCAAGCTGACGTTCATTTTTACCATACATGCGCGATAGTTCCAAGGATTTGGAATCATATGATACCGAATTTTCAGCTCCCCGACCTAGTTCTCTTGATCATGCTCAGAGGTCCTCGTCCCGCCGCAATTCATTCCCTGTTTATCCGACACTGGTAACGTCGTCTGAAACTCAAATAGGGATCTCGGTGGCGCAGTGACACGCAGAACTTGCAAACGGGCTGGAAATATTCGAAAGTGGTGTTTCTTAAAAGCAATAGCACCTACTGTAATATAACAGAATTCTGTAGTTCTGCGATTACGCTTATATCAGAGCCGGGATTGGAGATACATATACCAGCTCAGAATTTGCTTGCCTTTGTTCGTATGAGGTGCATTCACAAGACGAAGACACGTTTCTTCATTATAAGTGCCCAAGCTCAATAATGACATACGAAAGGCTCGTCGTCATACTCTGACCTTCTTCCTATGTGCTCTGTTCGTTCAGGAGGAGTAATTCGCCGCGAGAAAAAAATACTCAAGGCAATTGAATTATTGTAACATGCCATGTATCTGACCACGATTTCATTTAAGGCGCTACCTGAAAACACAAATGTAGAAGTGCAAGAAATTATGTAGCTTGAATTAAGCGCGGGAAGCTTGTTTTGAGGAGAGGAGCTTGGAAGGGAGAGGGAGGAAACGAGCCACTCGCAAGTACGGCACGATATTTGTTCTACCATGCTACAGCCAAGCACAAGCGTTGCCGAATTGAATCCCACATTCCAGTTTGCCTGGTTCGTCGTTAGCTGCGCCAATGTTCCCCTTCCACTGCCAGTTCTTATCGATGTCTCTGCTGCTCTCCACAATTTCTGCTATCTTTGATATGTTTCTCGCACGCCACCACCCGCGTCGGGTATTCCCCACCTGACAGATCCGAATCGATAGCGCCGCAGCGACTTGTGTTCAAACTTTGCCGCTACCGACGTCAACGTGTAGTGCACAACATTGTCCATGAACACCCATGTGGCCCTCCCCCACTAACCAAGTGCCACTTCTGACCCTCGCCCTTCTGATGTACACACGTCTCCCCTCCAATTGGCCACTGTCACCAATTCCAGGCATCCAGCGTTCTATTCACTACCTTCTCCAAATAAGAGCCCTCTTTTCCCCACCAAGCTGTCCTTCCCCCAAGTCACACCTCCGCCACCACCCGCTACCTCGCCTGACTAGTATCCCTCACGAGCCTGCTTATGCACGGCCTCGGACGGATTTTCCGCCACGGGTGTGCTTCCCACTCAGACCAGCCTTCTACGATTGATCCCCTTCCCCCGCCGGCATCCATATCGACGAGGCGCGAACCTGAAAATTATTGTCCTTGCGACGAATACGTGAAATATGAGTACCTGGAAAGGGTAGAGATAGATTGGAGGTACGTGACTTTCCCAGAATTCATACCTCCCTACCCCGACTTCCCCACCTTCCATGCCGCATCCTAACCCCCTTCCCTCATAGAAGCACCTCGTTTCGCATCCGGTCCTGATATCGACCCATCTCCCCCCATGTTCTGTCCCCGCGCCTCTAATGCCCCGCCATCGTAGAAGTGCCTGTGGTTCCAATCCACAACTCGATGTTGGAAGCGCTGCTGGGATGTGCGGATGCTACTAATACGAGTGACGTTCGGAGATAGCGACGAGGGGAGGACGCGCGATGGGATTCGTGATCAACATTGATCCACCAAAGCGGGAGTTGGGCGTGGGGACGAGGGTAACCAGGAGATCTGGATAAGACCACAATTGGAGATGAACGTAGGCTGGTACACAGAGCAAGGTCTGCATGCCGATGCCCCCACCTGACAACTCCATATCCTTCGCCAGTTCCCAAACTCGATAACGAGGACGGCTTCGAACAGGCACTTGAACAGGCACAGGCTTACCCCCGTTCGCTAGCTGCCACCGCGCCCTCGCGCATGCCGTTCCCATATCGCAGAGCGAATCGCACGCTGGTGCTTCACCCCGAACCCGTCGTCGCGCACGCTTGATGCGAGCCGTGGAACCCGTCCGGCATGCGAGCACAGTTGCGCATCGCAGCCTCAGAACACAAAATCACTTCTCAACCCCGCTGTATACTTGGCTCCCTTCTCCCTGCCCTCACTCGCTATTCGCTGCCCTCGTCCTGTTGCCCACTGCCCACCCCTTCTCCCCTCCTTTGCTCTGAACCTCGCAGTAGCGCCGTTCTCATTCCCGCCCAGGTCGGGAATCAGATCCATCTCCTTCTACATCTCGCCCTACTCCTCCCAACTGAAAGCGAACCTTTGCATCCTTCCAGCCTCCTACGCCTCCGCTTCCCAGCCTCCGTGGTGAACTTCTTTCTCTACTACCCCGTCCTCGCACTGCAGTCTCTCTGTCCTGCTACTGAACCCAAGCGCACCTCCCCTGGTGTTTCTATATGGCCGTTGATAGTGAAATTCAAACACCAGGAGTTAGAGCTGGCTTCTACAGCACCGCCTTCCTTCCAGTCCATACACGTCTACTCTTCCTCGAGCTGAATAGGAACTTCATCGAGTGCTGGGTGATAAATAGACGGGGTGGAGCGGAGGGCGCAAAATAAAGTGGGAAGACATGGCGTACTTGCGATGGTGCTGGCGATTGCGCTGGAGATGGACACTATGGGTTGGAGGAAGTGGATTGGAACTGGGATGGTGTTCTTCTCTGCCATGCCAACATCAAATTGCTCTGCTCCGCCGGATGTCTCTCCCCGATGATGCTCTTCGCCCGTTGATAATGAAGTTAAGACTCCTTGAGGTAGGATGGAGCGGCATTCAGTGGGTTAGACACGGCAACAAGGTGAATTGGGTACGGAATAGGAAAAAGGATGCATCTAGTTCCTGAGAATCGATGGGAATCGGGATTGGGTTGTTGGAGATGGGTGCTGTGGAGGGGATGGCACCTGGGAGCACTTTCGATGATGAGAGCAATGGCAATGAGATTACCGATCGCGGTAGGCATAGGGTGAGGATGGCATTCTCGATGGGGATGGGGTTCAGCTGCACAGGAGCGGCTGCCGATGGGCGAGGCTGCGGTGAATGACTTTCAGGGCGTGCTCAGGGTATCAAAAACGATATTGCGGATGGGGGGAAAGTTAGAAAAAGTGCGCCTATGTCATCTTTACTTTGTTGTACTTGTAGTCTTATACTTAGTATGTCATGATTGCAACTAGCTTTCTATAGAAGGGTATAAAAGAAATAAAAGTGCGTGGGCATCTGCTTCTTGGAACGCGCTTACAAAAAGAGTCCAACTGGTGATCAAGAAGACGGATAACGAGTGTTCATGCCAGGTTTGATGCCCTTATGCTTTAAGTGATATCCGATCTACCCGCGGCGAAGCTTCTTGTTTCTCAGCTTTGCAATATTAATACGAATTAAACGCCAATGAATCCCTCGATTGTGGGCTAAATCACCACCACTTCTGTACAATAGTGAGCAGTACTAAAGGTTAGGTGAGAAGCGTGGCATCATTTCACCTATCAACCTCCATGCTTCATGTCATTTATTACCATCTCGACTCTGAATTATCACACCACTCGGAACTTTTCTGGTATGCTCAGGTTAGTAATCCTATAGTCCTTGCATTGGACGACAAAAAAATATGTTGCTGTGACACTCACAACCAAGTAGTTAAGAGAAAATCGACAAAATCAGGTAAAAATAAAAAGTATATTATGAATAGTTGAAGAATCAGCATTCAACTTGATGATGATTAGTGATAAAGCACCTTGTGAGAATTGTTCTTAGTTCGTGTGAGAAGTTCAAAATAAAATTAGATCATGGCATATGTAATCTTCCACGTCCGTTGCGGTTCGGCCGTATAAATACACCTCTAGCTTCCTCCTTTCTCCATCGTTTCATCTTCTCAATCTACGACTTATCCTTAATGGCTACTATTGCCTCCTTGTACAACACCCTTCCCTCTGTTGAAGAGGCCAATGAAAATCCATTCGACCGTACTCGCATATTCTCGGAACTCGCTGTGCTTCTTGCCGCATATGAGTACAAATACGGTGTTTGCCTTATACATGCGCACTGCAAGCTCGAAGAGGGGGAAGTTATGGTTGCCTCGGGGCATATTTCTCAACCTGAGCGCGATATGCAGTGCTATCCAGAGCGATGGCTTGCATCCGGAGTACCATATGAATTCACACGAGAGCCAACTGTGACCCCTCCCCCCGAACTTTTTGACCAGTTCCGGCTCATTATCAACGGCATTGATATCCTCGGCCTTTATGCTGTCACCAACGATCAATCTCCAGGAGTACTTCAAGAGTGGACAGAAGGGAGGAAAAACATAACAAAGATTGCGGCTCATCTTGACCCTAAGAACATCGAGACAGGATGGCTTCCTGGAAGGGAACAGCCGATCACTATGAGCTGTAGTATGCAGTGTCTCTTTGATGCGCGGTACGGCAGACATCAAAAAGTCCATAAACGCTGAAATAGCTCGAAGGTATTTATCCAACTTTGCTACTCTGAAGGCATGTACTGAATATTATATATAGAATAGCCAAGAACTTTAACTTGTGTTCACGAGTTGGTCACATGAAGTGTACATAGTTATTACATTTGAATCTTGTGAAAGGATTGATGTGTATATATGATTTTTTATGTTATTGTAGTTCAAAGGAGAAATTTTTGATGAAGTATGTGGAGAACCATTTGAGAATCCTAAATCAATTTGTCAAGTTGTTTCTCATACAGTTAAGACTCAATTGGCTCCGAAATATCACCTTGCTACTCTAATCCTATCCCATCATCCCGTAGATCCTCCATTCCCATCCGTTTCTGGCATCTGTGTCATACATCATAGGCCAAGATGACATGCTGACCTTGACAATATCCACAATAATCATGTTCTGATGTGAGAATGAAAACACACACATGTATGTTTCCAAGCTGAATCTCAGATCTAGCCTCTAGAAGTACATGTATGTAGGTAGGAGCTGACAATAATCTTGAGCATATGTGAGTTGTGGAGGAGGGTAGGGAAAGAGAATGAGTGGAAGATGTCTTACCAACTAAGGAAATGCCTCCATTCACCAAGATGTGCACTACATTCCTTGAGCTTGAGGTCCAGTGATGAGATGTTCCATCAATTTTGATTAATCGCCCAACATACCTTATGTTACTTTTTATTTGAACTGAAATTGTTTTAATATTAGAGTGTTGTTATCATGAATGGCAATAGATTGATTTATACACAACACATTTGAGTATTTGAACAATTTAAAAATGTTTAAACCTTTTCAAACAGATCTCTGGTTAGGAAGCTGAGTTCATGATCCTCTACCTTTGACCACACATGCTAATGTTATCTATAAACTGGACATTAGAAACAAAGGGGGCACAGCACATAGGCTGAGCTGTCTACTTCTGACCCCTCTCCTCAATGTGACTCTAAAACACATCTCTAGAGTCTCTAGTAAACCTCCTTTCTGTCCTCTTGAGTCATTACTCTACTAGGACTCCAGGGCTCATATGGAAATGAGTTCCTAACAACAGCTATTAAAGACTTTCAAAACAAACATCCTTTAGCTCCCAAAAAATCTCTGCTCTGACTTTCCTCAGATTCACTCCCAAGCTTTATACTAGCTCAAGTACACAACTACTCATGTTGGGGATGTTCTCCCTTATGATTCCCCAGAAATTTGGAAGAATGCATTATATATATCTATCTTGCCATCATACAGGCTGGAGTCCCAACAACTGTGAGCATGAAACGACAAGGCCAATAGATTTCACAGACAATTGGCATTGATGAGTTTCTGCAGCTCAGTGAGTGGGTATTCGGATGAATTAATAGGTAAAACCAGTTCAAAATCAGGTCAAAATTAATATATAGATGATGGATGTGATAGCTTGGCGAGGAATCACGTTGTGTTTGCGCATCTTCCTCGGGGACGGCTTCCGCTTTTGGGAGGAGTGACATCTGAACTGACACTGTTTCGTCTTCATATTCAAGGTCTATATATTTTTATAGGAGAGATGGAACCACAATTTCATGCAGGCGATGAGAATTAAGAGCCAGTATAAGTGTGATATGATTGGTGACGAAGCCATCTCGGAAACGACGATATTACTAGGAATTTTCGGATTTTCAAGGCTGATGTCTAGTTACGGCTCCCTCGTTACAGTGTTAAATCGATGCAGGACTGATAAAATAAAGCTATTAAATCCAGCTAAGCTAGCAAATCTGAGTCTAGAGGATTCGATTCCGCGCCAGTGCCTGGTGCAGTGAATTGGTAGCGGACTCGATACAGACCGTTAGATCCTGAGAATAGGCATCTGGTATGTCAAAGACATGTTACTATAAGTGCAGTTACAATACCGGAAATCGGACTTTCAAAGATGAACGCCCAACCTCCAGTGTCCCCAACGCAATGGTTCCGCAAAAGTAATGTTGTAGAGTGATGCTTATTTTAGTGCTTAATCGCTGCGGGTAATTAACTGAAGTAGTTGCAGCCGCGGTGTTATCACCCAGACGGTCCAGAATAGCACATAATTGGCTCGTGAATTCGCAGTTAGCGCCCAAAAATGAAAAGGAGTATCTCGATATAACGTGCATCGTATACATGCGTGAATAATCTTCGGAATAGGGACGGGGTACGGCATGGAGCAAAAACTACGGACGGAACTTTACTTTGAGCACGTCGAGCGGGCAGGATGATCCATATGATAAAGGAGACGGCCACTAATAACGGACCTATAGCTGTGGTGTTGTGCGCTTCTTCTACTCAAAATGGCCGAGGAATCAAATTTACGGCAGCACAGTATTGGGTAGAGGCATGGCATGACGATCCGACGGCGTACGCCTTGGTACATAGATCATTGAAGAACACAGCCTGTCTGCCTCTCAGTATGCTACACAACCGCACTTGTCTTATCTTATCATGCTCGCTACCGGACAGCACTCCCGGCCCCACTGAGTGGTACATCCTGCCGAGCACAGGTAACCGTGAATAACATTCGGAACGAGAATAGCTATGACATGAACACCTAGAAACAGCGGAAGGAGCACTGCCCCGAACGCGTCAGAGAAGGGTGCATGAGAGACAGCCTTTGCAGAATTAAAATATAACAAGAGATGGATATGACAGAAAGCACCGGAGCGCCTTCCCGAGCCCGGAACGCCTCCCGAAGCTGGAGAGACGTCCGTAATGCAGGGCCGAAGAGTCCGACATAACGCCTTCGCATCTCGCGCTCGCAAACACAATACAACAGGCCTCCTGGTCCCTCCTGCCGACCACATATAGGGCGCAACACTTCCTTCCCATACACACCAACCCCCTGCCCTACCACCACCATCTTCTCGCAGCGCAATCCCTTCTGCCTTCCACCTTGCGAAGGGCTCCTAAATACTTCCAGACATCACTCTGAATCAAATAAAACCTCTTTAAGTACCCCCATTAGCCCAGGAAACACAGAACGAGCGGGAAAAGGCTCACCGTCGCTCCAGACGTACAACACCACCGACCATGTTGCGCACAACACCGAGTATACCGTTCCACTCAGCGGGTACCATGCACACGGGCTTCCTCCCTGGGCACGGCGTCCAACACCTGCAATGCGCGATGCACCATCTCCACCACCGCCACCAACCAGCATATGGTGCATATCCATATACGCGACCAACGCCACAGACGATAGCAACTGTACCTTATCACGACATGCGGACACCTCAGCAGACACCCTCGACACCGGCAGAGCACATCGTGGCCACGTGTGATCATTGTCGGGGTCGTGAGCCTGATATGCCGCCACCATTGGATTACACCAAGTCACCATACACGTGCATTCCGTTACCCAGGCTCACAGAGGATGTAGTGGAGCTTAATCCCCGACTCCAATACGCGTCGCCCCCAATGTCAATATACAACGTCACTCTGCCGCCGCCGCCGCCGTGCTCGACCAGCGCGCACTGGAGGCGCCACAGCAACAGTAACGCGAACCAGTGGTTACACGAGCGAGCGACTAACCCCCCTATGAGCTCCATGGTACTCAGAGTGGTGGGATTGGAAAAGCCGGCCGTCGTGCACGCCCAAGATCATACCGCCGCCACAATATATGACGTGCTGGATGCGGTATACGACGTGATAAGCAGAGCCGTGAAGGATCAGCACCGGCGCGCACATGGTCTATGGGATTCGAGGACCAGCAACAACCAGAGGTCACAGCAACAGCAGCAGTCCTACAGCCGCCTCACGGTGGACGAGTACGAGCGTGCGCTGGGGACACTATTGGGTGGGCGAAGGTATTGGGCAGGATTGACTATGAGCGACGTCGAGCCTGACGTGTGGGTCCTACATCTGCGGTAATTGCGTGGCACGGAGAGCTTCTATGAGACATCAGAGTCAATCCAATAGCCACACAGGTCCTTGGACTCGGTCCGTAGCCTCAAGATTGATGCATTCGTGTCGGAGTCCGCTGTGAAGATTATCCCGCCTTTGAGCGGGCGCGTATTTGCACTGCTCAGCTGACGAGCTCGTCGTGCTGAGCGATATCGACGATTAGGATGATGCCGGGTACGGAAATGTACGATTATACGCACCTCAATTTTTATGACGTCGTTCCCTTATGACTTCATCATCATGGGCGGCGTGTAGAAGGCCGTAGAGAATGTCGTCGAAGGCGAACACAGTGGTTGATAGCGAAGACGTGGCTCGCCGAATTAGGGCAGTGCGATGAGTCCATGGAACGCTCTTGCCACACAAGGGCAAACCATTTCATAAATACTCTACTTACATAATACGATTTGATAATGACGGTCTTGAAGTCTGGACAAGTTGCTACTGTGACAGCAGTTTTCTTTCCATTGTCTCCCTCCAAGCAACTTTGCTTTGAACCTACGGAGGCAATTTAGCGCTTGATCTCCTGATCCTGCATTACTAGGATCTTTTGTAATACCTATGTTCGCTATGCTCATTCCGTCCCATGTAGAAACCTTGACACAGAACCAGGAGCGCATCATTCCGTGGGTTGTTCCAAGTGTGCTTACTGCCGACGATTTGTCTCCGGAAATCTTTTCTAAAGGCTACAGATCACTTCTAGGCCGCCGGTGATTATGTATTCTGGGCGTGGGCCGTATCGACAATGCGCTATGTGCAATATCCACTTCGGAGTCCATACATCTCAACACCCCGGCATTCCCACCATTTTGCCCAATGTTGCCTACACTTCGACATCATTGTTCTATCGGGCAGATTATGTCGGAATATGGGTGCTTTTGTCACATTCTGCCACTTGATTAGGAGGTAATTGTGTCTCAACATACTGGTTCAACTTCTAACGCTACATACTATGTACTCCCCACATCTTTACCGAGTGATAAGCGGATAGCCGTCCCGCATTCCTCCCATCAACGACTTTTTCTGCCAATCACCTATGTATGTTCTAGATATGCCCAGAAGCACTCTCTGCTCATCTTTACATCTCACGTAAACTATATATAGGATCGCCCACGAATACCACTTGAAAATAGTTATTTAAATTAGCAGGAGGTAGGTATAGCCTTGAGGATTAGTTTTCGATATTCGCTTAAACAAATTTCATACTTTGGATCTCTCATATTCTATTTTCAGGCCTTACGAGTATATTGTTTCCGTCGGTTAGTAGGAAGTGGGGCATCCTCCTATGGAGCAATATCCTTCACCTAATAAATTCGGTTAATGATGCGCATCAAGCATGTATCGGTGTTCGGCCAAATATTCCTCGCTAAGAGCTAAACCAGGGTAAACGATATTTTCCGATGTCAAATTGAATAGAGAGAATCGAGGGTCTAGTAGCAATGAAAGCTCGGGCATCTACGTAATTGGGGAAAAGCCACTTCGGTGTACTGTCGGCGAACGACATGTACAGATGTATTCGGGCAGAAATGTGAAGGAGCACCGGGGTCTAGCAGAAGTCTATAGATGTGCGGGAACATATTTAAAGCAAGTCACTTCGCTCTCATGCCCTCATCATCCACTCATTCGATCTTGCTAGCATCGATTCAATACTTCATCTCCTTGACAACACATCATCCAAGATCATCAACATTTATTCTAGATTATGTCTTCCTTCACAGATGTCAAGCCTCGCAAAGCTGTCGTTGTCGGTGCTGGTCCTGTTGGATGTCTTGCCGCCTTGTCTCTCGCAAAGCAGGGCTGGTACGTTGATGTATACGAGAGCCGTGCTGGTACGCATCCATTATCCTGTCCTCTTCATTCGACTAACTCATAGGTGAACTGTTAAGATCCCCGCCTTCCGGAGTCCAAGGCCGCGTCTCAGAACAAATCCATCAATCTCACCATTTCCCACCGTGGAATAGCGGCCATGCAAGTCATCGATGCCGGGATCATGCAGCGATTCCTACACGAAAGTGTGCCTATGCAAGGACGAATGATTCATTCCGAGTCCGGAGAAGTTGCTAGTTCGCTCTATGATCGAGATGGCCAGGTGAGCATTTCATTAATGAACTAGCCTATCATCGGATTCTAAGGCAATGATTCTCAGTGCCTCCAATCTATCAGTCGCTCTCTCATCAACGAGGGGTGCTTGGATGAAGCTGCAGCTTCCGACAAAATCCGCCTATTCTTTAACCACAAACTCATCTCTGCCGACTTTGACAATAAGACGCTGCAAATAAAAGTCAAGAACGCGCCTGATCTTGTCAAGACGGTCCCATTCGATTTCTGTGTAGGAGCCGATGGGAGCCACTCTAAGACCAGGAAGGAGGTGATGAAGGTCGTGAGGTGAGTAAAATACGACGATTATCGGAAAAGATTCAGTTTATCAATTACTCCCCCAGAATGGACTACAGCCAGGAATATATCAAAGATCTATACATCGAATTGACCATTCCCGCCGGCGAAGACAAAAATGGAGAGGCAATGTTCCAACTCGACCCCAATTATCTTCATGTCTGGCCACGTCACTCGTTCGTTCTCCTTGCACTTCCCAACAAGGCATTTATTTCTCGCATTTCCTCCTCTCCTCACCTCTCATATCTACAAATGCTATTCAGGATAAATCGTTCACGTGCAGCCTCTTCGCCCCTAGCGCAGTATTTGACAACCTCAAGAGCGAGACCGCTGTCATAGGATGGTTTAGAACTCACTTCCCAGATGCTCTTACTCTTCTCGGAGAGAAGAACGTCGGGAAGGAGTTCATGGGCAAGCCGAAAGCGCCCCTCATGCACATTCGAGTAAGTCTTCGCCATTTCAGCATTGGCTCAATATCAAATTCGTTTAACATTTATTCATAGGCCAAGCCATACCATTACAAGGACCGCGTTGTTCTCCTTGGAGATGCCGCACACGCCATGGTGCCATTCTACGGTCAAGGCTTGAACTGCGGCCTCGAAGATATCAGAATTTTATCCCTTCTATTCTCCGAAGAGGGTGTCAAGTCAGCAACACCTTTCGAGCCCAAGGCGCCAACGCAGGAGAAGGAAATCGTGGACGAGCAGCTCCTTCGTGCGCTCGAGAAATTCTCCGAGACACGCCATGAAGATGTAGTAGCCATGTGCGATATGGCAATGGAGAACTAGTACGCTGTTTCTTCATCTCTATTGGCAAATGCTAATATGTCGATAATCTTCTAGTGTTGGGCTGCGCCACAAAGTCGCCACCACCCTCTACTACGTCCAAAAATCCTTTGATACTCTCCTCTACAATATCACCTGCCGCGCGCCATCTTCTCTGAACTCCTTCCTTAAAACATTGGCTCGCGTGTCATACCCGCCACTCCCACGAAACACCTGGATTCCTATTTACACCATGGTCGCTTTCCGCCCGGACATCAGCTATGCGGATGCGAGACGCAAGGGTGAGTACCAGGCGCGCATGTTTGGAATGTTGGTTTCTACGTGCGTGGGTGGGTTGAGTTTGGCGGCGGCGTATGGATCATGGTCGGTCTGGAACAAGTTTATGGCTCGAGCGCTTCAGCTGTCTGTCTGATTGTCGAAAAGTGAACACTTAGCTATAAATTCCCCGCTCTCTTTTCCTTCTGGGTCTCATCGATGCATTTTTCCGGTTTCCACACACATATATTTATTAACGTAGAGTATTTTACGAAATCATACTTAGGATGCATACTAAATTGAATCATTATAACTCGCACAATTCGGAGGAATAGAGTGGTTAGTCGTCGTACGGTCAATGATGGCCATCGTCGCAATTACGTTGCTGACGTATATAATGAAGTGCTATTGGCGAAGTACCAGGGTGAGTCTGTAGTTTGAGAGCACAAGTAACGTTAGGCAAAGCAAGATGATATAGCTTCAGACCAATGTTTCAACTCTTTGATACAATCATGTAAACTTTCTGCCACGCACCAATGCAAATAAAAAGAACACCATTTAGGCTGATGAGAGTGGGATTCGAACCCACGCCCCGGAGGACCAGATATAACGGACAGCGACTGTCCTGATCCTTAGTCTGGCGCCTTAGACCGCTCGGCCATCTCACCATACCATATGCTCAGACTTTTTATAACACACCTCTCCTCCATCTCCTATGTCGGAGACGTTCGGCAGCCGCTGTAACAGCCGTAACGTTTGATTGCCGTTGCAATGGCCAGGGTCCCGTCGATATGCCATATTTAGGTTATTAACCGGCATCGCGCTGTAACGTATTCCCACACGGGACGGAATTTTCTGACATTATTTGCACTTGTATGGTGGGAGCATCCCCTCGACTCATCCCAGCACTGCCCTAATTGAGCCAGCCATGTCTTTGCTATCAACTACTCTGCTCGCTGTTGACGACGTCGTCCACCACTGTCTACACGTCGCTCACGATGATAGGGACATAAGAGAACGCTATCATATATATAGAGGTGCGTATGATAGTGCATATTGATGTCATGAAGAACGCTAATCATTGGTATCGTACATCATCAGGTACATTCGGTTCATCTCTGGAGACATTGTTTCCGCGACGAGCTTGACAGTATAGCAGTACAAATACACACCCGCAGGACGGCGGGATTATCTTCACAATAGATTTTAATACGGATGGATCAGTCTCGAGGCTAGGATCTGAAGCCAACGACCCCTGTGGCTTTTCAATGGCGTCTGTAGAGCCTCCTAGCAATCCCACTTTTCGCGCAGTTACCGCAGATGCAGCACCCACACATCATCCTCGACATCGCTGGTAGTCAGCCCTGCCCAGTACCGCTGCCCACCAAACAGCGCCCCCAGTGCGCGCTCGTACTCGTTCACCGTGAGGCGGCTGCTACAATGCTGCCGCTGCTGCGTCCTCTGACTTCTGCTACTCCTCAAATCCCACAGACCACGTGAGTGTCGGCGCTGGTTCTTCACTGCTCTCCTTACGCCGTCGTACACGGCGTCCAGCACGTCATGCACGGTGACGGCGGTGTGGTCCCGTGCGTGGATGACGACCGGCTTCTCCAAACCTACGACTCTGAGGACCATCGTGCTCATAGGTGGATTCGTCGCTGGCTCGTATAACCACCGGTCCGCGTGACTGTGGCTGTGATGTGCGCGGGACGCATTGGTCGACGACCATGACGGCGGCGGCGGCAGGGTGATGTCGTATACCGACATAGAGAGCGACGTGTGTTGAATGCGCGGGTTGACATACACTCGACCTTCTGTTAGTCTGGGCAGTGGGATACAGGCATATGGTGACTTTGTGTAGTCCAATGGTGGCGGCATGTCTAGCTCACGACCCCAACGATGATCACGCGACGCCTGAGAGTGTTCTGCCAGTATGGAGGGTGTCTGCTGCGGTTCCCGT
>JASFDH010000037.1:0-46344 GCA_036937195.1 Nidularia pulvinata | reverse complement strand
TCAGATCACTTTTGAAACTAGAGATAAATACAGAAACAGATGGAAAATTCAATATCTACCTGAAAAGTGATACCAAGCAGCTAAACAAGTATAGATTAATGATAACCACTTGAAATCCAATAGCCTGAGTTGCCATTACAGGGCAAGAACATAGAAAATGATCATGCTGTGATTAAAACAATGAAAACCTAGCACATGATAAAGAAAATTCATTTGAGTACTGTTACACAGTACTTAAAATGAAGTAACAACAGAAATATGAAGGACAAATAGGAATGATTCAGAAACTGAAAAGATAATAATATTAGCATCATAACTGCATTTTACAGAAGTATATCTATATCTCTGTATGCAATCCCAAGTATAGATGCTATAAATAGTTCATAGCTATTAATATATGGACAGAGATGCTTTACTCTGCTCCCCAAGAACAAACTGTTTTAGGCAGAGTAAAAATTCAGAAAAATCAGAAACTATGAATAGAGATGTCAGAAATGATGGTTAGGATGTTTGACAGTCATTAGTGACAGATCTATAGTAAATTTTGGATCTGTCAAGTTTTAGACAGAGAAATAAGAAAAGAGCTACCAAAACAGTTCTATAAAAATAAATAAGACAGTTGCACATGCTTGCAGCCTTACAGAAATGGCAAAGAAGGATAACTAAGCACACAGAGGCCCTTACTAATAGTCCAAAGAATTTTTAATATTTATTTAAAGTTTCTATGCACATTGCTCATATGTTATCCCTTTTGGATCGCTTCTATATGTAGTTCGGAAATTTTGTATTCAAGTAGTTAGAAAGGCTACTGGGTAAAAGAGGAATCACCCTCTAGCCCCAGTGCCTTCAAATTGAAAGTGTAGCATTGTGTGGAATATATTAGAGTTGATGTTCTCAGGAATTAAGAATTCTAAAGTCTGTCTTTGACAACTTTGAGTTTGAATTGAATAATTGCCTCAGAAAGGGTTGGAAGACCACCTTTCTTGAGTTCTGAGTTTGATATTTTGTTTTAAGTCTTAGAGGAAGGAAGACCACCTCTCTGACACTCTCCTAAACTGTGGAAGACCGAGTTTTTTAGAGAAATTATATTTTATAAGTCCATCCTTGCTGGAGGACCCCTGGGTGACTTATACTATTAGATTGTGCTTGCTTGGAAGACCTTGCACCTTCTGAAAGTTCTGGTTGAAGGAAGACCACTTCCAGAGTTTCTGCTGAAGTCTATTAGCTTGGACTTAAGTAGATTTATTTTATAAGAACAGATCTCACTAAGATTGTTGAGAGAAGTTCAGACTTTTGAGTAGCAACTAAAGGAAGACCACAGTTGTCTCATAAGTTATCCTTGTACATTGTAAATGCCTTTTGAAAACAGAAAGTTCTTGGAGTTGAAACATGACTTAAAGACTTTGTCTTCTGAGTACAAATTTGATTTGATAATCTTCTGAGAAGAACTGATTCTTGCCCCTGCAAACTCATGTGTATTTCAACATAGTTTGAGTGTTTTTGGAGGTTTTGTGGTGTGTTTATAGGTTTAGATTCACCCAGACCTTTATGTTCATTTATTCCATGTTAAGCAGCACTTCACTGCCAGCATCGAATTTTTGTTCATGCCAACAAATGCAAGTTCAATTCCAACTCTGTGGAATATCTAGGCTACATTCTCTCTCCAAAAGGTCTGACAATGTCAAAAGACAAAGTCAAGATTATTCAGGATTGGCCTAAACCACAAAAAGTTAAGGACATTCAATCCTTCTTAGGATTTGCTAATTTCTACCAATGATTCATCCAAAACTATTCCAACATCACCATACTACTCACCTGACTCACACAGAAAAGTGTCTGCTGGGACTTTAATCAAGATTGTTGTGATGCTTTTAACAGACTTAAAGAAGCTTTCATTTCTGTTCCAATTCTTACTCACTGGATACCTGATGTACAGATCATTGTAGAAACTAACACTACTGACTATGCTTTGGGAGCTATTCTTTCTATCATCACTTCTGACAATGAAATTCATCTGATTGCTTTTCACTCTTACCCTCCACTATTTTTGAACTGAATTACAATACTCATGATAAGGAACTTCTAGCAATTTTTGAAGCCTTCTACATCATCTTGAGGGAGTGCCACTTCTGACAGATGTTGTTACTGACTGCAAGAATCTGGAATACTTTTCCACCACTAAGATTCTTACATGCCAACAAGCCAGATAGTCAGAATACCTTTTGCAGTTCAACATGGTCATTTGTTTCTGCCCTGGATGCCTTGGAACCAAGCCTGACTCTTTAACTAGACAATGGGATGTCTACCCTAAAGGGGGGAATAATGACTATGCTAAAGTGAACCTGCACAGTTTCCACTCAGTGTTTATGTAATAATAACTTGCACTACTTATTTCATAGGTCCAACTCTCTGCATGTCTATAGTAATGGATGTAGAACAACTTTGCAACAATATCATTTCTGCCCTTCTTTCTGACCCTGTTTCTGCTGCACACATCACAGCACCTGAAGGCTGTTTGTCACTTTCTGCTGATGGTTTCTTGCACCTCAACAACCGAATCTATGTTTCAGCTTCTGGCAATCTCTGCCTTCAAATCCTTCAGTATAAACATGACCACATTCTTTCTGGTCACCTCAGTCAGAACAAAACCCTCAAACTCATCTGACAGGAATACACCTGGCCAGGTCTCCACACTTTCATCAAAGACTATTGTAAATCTTGTGTTACTTGTATGTGCTCTAAACCCCAATGTCACAAGCCCTATGGATTGCTCAAACAACTTCTGATACCTGAATGCCCATGGAATTCAATCTCTATGGACTTCATCAAGAAGCTTCCACCATCCAGCAGTTACAACACTATATTGGTAGTCATTGACTGACTATCTAAACAATGTATTTTCATTCTGAGACATGACACAGTCACTTCTGCCAATTTAGGGCAGCTCTTCATTATGCATGTGTTTTATAAGCATAGCATACCAGAGCATGTTACTTCTGACAGAGGTTCCAAATTTGTCTCCCATTTCTTCTGCTCACTTTGTAAGGCTCTTGATATGTGCCTACATGTGCCTATACTTTACTTCTGGTTATCATCCAGAAGGTGATGGACAGACAGAGCAAACTAATCAGACACTTGAACAATACATTTTAGGATACTGTAACTACCAGCAAGACAATTGGTCAGAACTTCTTCTGCTTGCAGAATTTGTCTATAACAATGTGCCTTCTGCTATGACTGGAATTTCCCCTTTCTTTGCCAACAAGGGTTACCACCCCAATATTACTATTCATCCTGAATGCAACCTTGCTTCTGCCTGTGCCCATGAATTTGTAGTCAACCTTGACAAATTTCATTCTATACTCAAGACTGCAATAGCAGAAGCTCAACTCTGCTACCAAAGTTCTGCCAATGCATGCCAACTACTTCCACCCACCTTCTGCTTAGGTCAACAAGTATTTGTTAAAGCACAATTCTTCTGCACTACTCAACCTTCAAAGAAACTATCAGAAAATTATCTAGGCCCTTACAAGATCATAGCAGAAGCAGGTACCCATTCATTCACCTTACAACTCCTAGATGCTATGTGCACTGTCTATCCAGTTTTCCATGTCTCTATGCTTGAACCAGCCATGCCCAACACTATTCCAAATCATATTGTGCTGCTGCCTCTGACAGTCTATATTGACAGAGAACCAGAATATTAAATCAGTAAAATTGTTGACTCCAAGATTGATTGAGACTGTATGTGCAAACTTCAATGCAAAGTATGTTGGCTAGGCTATGAAGAAACTGACAAAGAATACACTTGGCTTTCTGCCACTGAACTGGACCACACAGTGGAACTCATTTCCAACTTCCACACTGCATATCCAAGCAAACCTGGACCCCTTACAACCTTGTAGAAATTTTTTGACTTTTCAATTTTTCTGCTATTTTCTGCTATTTTCTGACATTTTTGACATCTCTAACATTCTTCCACTCATTTCTGACATTTTTTCTTGCACCAATTAGTTACTAAGATCCAAGAACTTTATTACAAACAAATAGGCCAAGAAACATTACAAGACAACAAAAGAACTATATACAAATGTTCCATATACTATCTACTGAAGAGTCTGGAACTCTTCTGCCATTTCCACCACCTCTTCTGGTTCCACTACCATCTCCATGTCTTCTGACACTTCTTTCCCACTCTCCAACTGCACCCTGGTGCTCTTCTGCACTCTCATGCCTCTCTCCTCCATCTCAGTCTCCAACATACTGTTGGAAGACTCTGCCCACTTGTCATCTTCATTGTCCCACTTCTCCTTGCCATCCAACAGCTTCTCCAGCAAGGCCTTCTGTCTTGCTTCTGTTTCCCTTTCTACTTGCTCACCCATTTCTCATGCACCCTCCCATAGCAACAAGTCTTGCCAGCATGATATGTCAATGTTGACAGCAATTGCTTCTGCCTTTACAAGCATCTTCCTATAACTCCTATCTGGCCTTGCTGCCAGATCCTCCAACACCTCCCATGTTTTCTCTGCTTCTCTCTATATATCCTTCCACAACCCCTCCATGCTCCTGACAAGCTTCTTGATGGCAACCACCAGCCACTTGCTGACACTCTCCCAACCTTCTGCCATATGTGCCTTCTTCCATGCAGGCACCTCTTCCTCCAACACCTCCTCTTCCTTGCTCTCTTCATGTGCATGCTTGCTTCTACCTATTTTCTGTGAGGGCTCTGTTCTCCTGGTATTGCTGCAATGTTTCTTTGCAACTTTGCAAGCATGACATGGTTTCTTTCTGCTAATTAAAAAATCATTAGCAAAGTATTCAAAAGAGAACTAATGACTTACAGCTCCTCCTCACATACCAAATCCTTCACAACACATCACCAGCACTTTTGTGATGCTGACCATGGTGTGCTCTTTTTTCTGCCAGTCTCTGCTGGCACTGCTGCTTTGCTTGACTCCCCTGCCTTGCCCTTGCCCTTGGTTTTTGCCTTGGCCTGCAAATTCTTCTGCATCTCTTCTGCCAACTGCTGCACCTCTGCCTTATGCACCTCTTCTGCTAAATGCTGCACCTCCTGCTCTTCTTCCTCCACCATTTGGAGCAACTTCAACTCTACCTCAAGCTGCTTGCACTTGTGCACCACCTTGTACTCCTTGTGTGATACTGGGGCCTGGGATGAAGAGGGCAACATGCTGGATAGTGGCTTAGTGTGCATGGATGTGGGTGGTTGAAAGGTTTATTTTGATGACTGCCCTACTGCTGTCTACCTTTTATGTGCCAAAAAAACTTTTCTGCCAAATGAAGCCAAACACTTCTGATTGATCCCTCAAGGGCTTGGGCTTAAGGGAGGAATACTGTTACATCCACAATATTTTCTGACATCTTCTGACACTGTCTAACACTGTGATATATTTTTCCATCATGCTTCTGATGTTTTCTGCCTGTTTCTATTCATCATCAATCTCTAAACTATTGATTTTATTATTTGATGCTCACAATACAATTACTGTTTCCAAGTATGCTTCTGCTCAGTTATGCTTCCACTCTCATCTCTGCTACCTTTATTATGTTGAAAAGGAGATGTAGTCTGTAGAGTAGGATGACAATAAAATTGTTCTACTGCTCTATAGACTGGTCACTACCTCTTAAGTTTGTTAGGGGCAAGTTTGAAGTGAAATTGTATTCAAAAATACATTACAAATTGCGCAGGATAATATAAATAGATGTCTGACACTATGCTAGCTAGATAAAGTGAATGGTCTTCCTTTTCACTTATCTAGCTATAAATCTTCAAGATGGTCTCCCTGTCTCTAGAGCTTGCAAGGTCACTTTGTTCTGAGGATAGATAAGTCTCCTTTCAGATATAAATCTCTCAAATCTATAAGGGTGGTCTTCCTTCCCTTATAGATGCTAATGGGCTCTCTGAAAACTAGATAGAGATGGTCTTCCTTTCCCTCTTTAGTTCCCCAAAGCACAGTGGTCTTTTTTCTGCCTTTGGGTGAAGATTCCAGGAGATGGTCTTCCTTTCTCCTGAAATTGCACTTTTTACTAATTAAGTCAAAAGGGATGGTCTTCCTGTCCCTTAGGCCTCTTATTTCACTAACACAGTTCTAGGACTTAGTCCTTAACTTTGTTGTATGGTACTCAGTTCATCTCTCTCTTAGATTAAGGTATAGGGTGGGTTTCTGTCTCAAATTACTAACTCTAGCTAGTACTTCTAACTTCAAAACTGAACCAGAATATGCTCATATCTCTGACTTAACATGGCAGGAGCAGATGAGCTCATCACTGCAGAGCACATTGTGAGAGAATGGGGGCAAAATCCCTGTTGTTTTTCCCATTCCTCATCTTCGAGCTTTTATGCTATTTGGGATGGCTATACTTAGCCCATTTCTTGGCTCAGTTTTTGGTTTGCTCATATTTTGGGCATCACTTATTAGTGATCACATATGTGTATTCATATTTATGCCTTGGGAAGGTGTCTCACCAGTGCCTTTCTCCCCTATTTTGCTCTCTTCTTTGGAGCCTAGCTACATATCTGGCATGTTGTCCATTTATGCCTTTCTCACTTATCTTTTGTTGTGCTGATAGGGTTTCTTATGTAGTCTAGGCCTGCATGTATCATTTACCATTATGTTATGTTCTATTTGTATATGATTATCCATATATTCTTCTTTCATGCAACATACTCCTATGTTTCTTATTCTTTCATTGTGTGTGGCTGTTAGGGCTCACATCTGAAGCCAAACAAACACCACTGTCACTTTGGTTTGGCTGCACTATAGCTGTGCTTGGATACAGTTTAGCCATATTGGTCTCCTGAGGTACTGAATGCTGGTGCTATGTTTAGTGCTGCTGCACTCCATCTTTTCCTTCATTCTAGTTAGTCTGTTTTCTCTGGTACTTAGGGCTTTGTTACTGTACTTTATCCTGTTGTAGCTAGCTCTATATGCTAATATCATCATTTAAATGCTGAATGCCTTTTTCCTTAGTGTTTAGGTGTAGATCTGCCTAGGGTGCATCATCTCCCCCCCACTAAAGCTCTTAGCTGTCCTCAGCCATCCTCAACTTCAATATCTATTTTGGTTATAAAGGGGCTTTCTTGCCTTCTGTATCCCATGCTCAAGTCAACTGAATGTGTGAATCCATTTTGTGCTTCCCACACCGGGCTACCTTATAGGCTGCTGGTGAGATCCCAATACCCTTATTGCTCCTATGCTGGCATTTTAGTCAAGCAGTTGTCCTTCAGGGATCTCAGTCATCCTCTGCCATTTCTTTTTCCTTTTCACTGTTTCCTGGTATGTTGTTTATCTTAACTCTCTATTTTTATGGTCCTCATTCTCATCTCATTCACTTGTTCAGGTCATGTCTGAGGACAATACTATTCTGGGGACTATGCTTATTACAAACTTATCAGTATGTACTGTTAGGCACCCATCATCACACTTCCTGCACTCAAGATCTTCTGAATCATCTGTCCTTTGAATGCATAGTGCTGGAGATAAATGTCTTCATTGGCTGACTCATACAGTTCCCTGTTCTTCCCACTACCCCTGTTCATGTCCCTCAGGGTTGGGGCTGGCACAGTGATGATGGAGCTGTTACAGCAGTGACTCACCTTCGAGGTCCCTTGGTCTAGTCACCTCATTTCCATCCACTCTCTATGTGGTTTCACCCCTTCCCCCAATTCATCACCTGGAACCATGTCAGGCAGGTGCCAGTAGGTGAATGAGTGCTGTAAGCACATCCAGAGGGGTAAGCATACCCAAGGTGCTGGTATCAACACCATGGCCGTTGTATCCTGCTCACTCAACATGGCCACCTCCACCTCTATCCACTTCTTCTCCTGCCTTGCAACCCTCATGGTTACACATCAGATAGTAGTGGGCCCCACATCTCCATGATTCCCAAGTTCCATCTTCTGGTGCAGGGAGATACATGGCTGGTTTGTATTCAGTGGGGTTGGTAAGAGCTTCCAACAGAGTATAGGTGGGTTATGGGCTGCCATGTTGATGTGAACAGCATCCAGTTGTAAAGAAGGAGTGAGTGTGAAAAGGAGCAGCATTGTCTGGTTGGCAGCAGGTGGTAATTTATGTGGGGTCTAGATTGACTGAGACTGGAAGATTCTCTACATGTTCTTTATGTATGTCCCCACTCAATTAGTACCTTTTTCTTTGGTTTTGGCACATGTGGCTTGCACACACAAGTTATTTTTATTCAGTTACTGTTCCACCTTCCTAGTCAACTGCACTTCTTTTCTCAACTGGCTTCTTCCTGTATCTGTATCTCAGGTTTTTCTCTTTTTTATTCTCTTCTGTCCTGTAAGTAGTTACAGTCCCTATCTCACAAACTGTGCAGGACTCTTTCTTTATTTCTTACTTCACATTGTTCCTGCATGCTGGTTCTGACTGATGGTACCTTGCTTCCATCTTGTCAGGTCCCTTATTCCAGTTTCTTGCAGCTTGCTATTTTCAGATTATAATTATTTCTATATTATAGCAAACTTGCACTTCCTCAGTATTCTTATTTCCTTCTTGTTTGCCCATGGATTTTGCCACTGCCCATTTTTCTTTTGGTTATTATTTCATCTATTTACCCTTCTATTTTTCCTTTTTCTAGCTAGCCAGGTATTTCCCTATTTTTTGTCTTGTGTTCTTGCTTCACTTCCTTTCCCCATGCTCTATTCTTAATTACATAAAAGGCTGCAATTTTCCCATTGTCCTGTTTCTCTTTGTGCCTTTGTCCCTTGTTGATATCTCCAGTTTCTCATCTCTGTGTATGGTATGTTCCTCACCTGTTGACATCTCTATTGAATGCATTCTTATGTGTCCCTATCTTTTGCAGGCTCATTCTCATTCTTGTCGATCTTCACAGGCTTCTTCCAGCCAAACACTAGGTTCTGCTATGTGTCATGCCTCTTTGCAACACATCTCTGCCCAGGCTTCTTCTTTTGCCAGTTGTGCTGGTCAGATCTGAAAGGCTAACATGTTAGTCGCAGACATGACTCCACACATCCCTGTTTTTACTCCAGCTCATGCTCTGCCTTCAAGTCTGCCACCTTTGTATGTTGTCTTTATATTTTCTTATTTTTATTGTTTCTTACATGACTGTTCTAGCCCACTGAGTTCTGGTGTCTGACTTGCACCATGCAAGCTTGCTCTTGCACCCTGCAGAGTGCTGGTATGAAGTGTCTTGAATGCATTGCACACAGTGACAGTTGGTGTACTTACTCCCTTAGCAGTGACAGCCTTCATGCTGTCTATGCTCAGGCCCTTTGTTTCAGCACCCCCAGAGGGGATAGTTTGTATTTCTCATTTCTTATTTAATTATCATCTACTTACTCCACTCTTCCTAGCACTCTGTCTGCTTTATGCACCTATTGTTGAGGCTTTCAAGCACTACTCACTTGCTCAAGTGCTTGCTTACAACACTCATGCTCACTTCCAATCACATTGTGTTAACTTCTGCCAGATTCTCAAATGCATGGCTACCCAGACTCATGACAACTTCCTGGCTGAAGCCAGTATCTTCAAGGATCAGGCCACAATGGACTGTATTCTTGAACTGGCATCCCACATTTCAACTTATTACACCAACACAACCATGGCTCCCATTATCAAATATTTTGGCAATGCTTTTGACTTTGTAAATAGTTGTGATGACTACCTAGCTGAGCTTGCATCTAGCAAGACAGACACTGAGGAGAGTGGTGCTTCCAGGGGCAAAATTAGTGAGACTGTAGCCCCCAAGCCTGGCAGTGATGAGGCTGTTGCCCTTACCACTACCAAAGCCAGCTCTGCAACCGACTACACAGGTATCACTTTTCTGGGAATTCAGTCATTCTGCTATATATTGCAGTTTTTATTCATCACTTGTGTCTTAAGTTTCCTGACCTTCTTTCTCTCTCTTTCATCCTAGCTAGCATCTTTGCAATGTTGCACAGTGTTATCAATCAGACTATTGCTGTTACAAATTTCCTATACAAGTGACCTGCTATGCAATATCTTTTCTTTATTTAGAACAATTAGCACATGACTAGCTATATTTGGACTAGCCAACAGTAACAGTAGTTATACTTAGTACATCATGCACAGACCATCATAGATTACTATAAGTAGGACTTTGTACTCTGGTCTTGCTCTTCAGCTTGACCTAGGCAAATATAGCCTTGTTCAGATCTTCACTCAACCCTTCAAACTTGGAACCAACTCAAACCTCTTAGACCTAGTCTAGAGACTTCTCAGAACCTAAGCTTCTCTTAGACAGAGACTTAGCAACTCAACAAGTGTCCTCAATAGGAAGTGTGTCCAAGAACAACTTCAAAGATGTAACATGTGGTTTCACCACTGTTACAATCAAACCCAAGAACTCCCAATCAATGAACTTCACTTTGAACTTATAGCAAAGGCTTAACCACTGTAACAATTGCTGCTCTCATTGAAAAGAACAAAGCTGTTGCTTCTGCTAGTTCTTTTTCTCGGGACATTGCTGAGTCTGTTCTCGAATCTGCTGGGTTTGCTGTGGTATGTGCCATTTTTCTTATCATGTTCTGTCTTATTTACTACTATATTTCAATAGGGTAAACTTATTTCTTTTACTGAGGAGCCTTGTCTTCTCCTCAACAAGGAGGTTACCAAGCCAATATTTGAGATGCACCAGGCATTTGAAGCACACCAGTCAAAATATGACCAAGCATTGGCTAGTTATAATTTTCCACCCTGCTATTGAGGTAGAAAGATATCATAGCAGAAGAGTACATAGAAATGGTATTGTATAGTGAGCATCAAATTATTTAAACATAAATAAACTTAGTCTTTAGTTGTCAACCATTCAAATTGTTTCCTACAACTTTCTGACCCTGCAGTACTTCCTTCCAACATGTGGACCACATCTGTAAGTTAGAACCCACAAGAACTGGAAGGGCACAGCACATAAGTTGAAGTGAATGGTTCTTACCTTTAGCATTATGGTAAGAATCCTTTTTGACATTGCTTCTAACTTTTCCACTTTTATAACCTGCAAAACCTAGCTCCTAACTTGGGGAAACAAACCTTGACAAAATAGAGACTCAATATGGAATATGTGAAAAGCTGAGGTATGTCATGGCAGATGATGGGTGACAGCTAAAACAGGATATGACAAGAGTATACATAGACTTGATGTATTTTACATAGAGTCCACATAGATTTTACATAGAATGAAGGTGCTTGAAGGTGGGTTGACCAAGAATATATGTGGAGTATATATAAAATTTATGTATTCCACAAAAATACATAGACTCCTACCAAAGTCTATGTACACAGAGTCTACATATATTCTATGTATACTTAATAATATAAATAGCATAAAAACTAATATCTGAACTTCTATACTCATTATCTATATTTGGTTGGCATATCTAAGTTATTCATAAGCTGTTAATGAATATGAATAGACTATTATTATTAATTATTAATTATTAAATTGATCACATAAATATAGTAAAATAGCAAAGTTGAATTATAGTATGATTCTATAAATATAAACCCTGTTATTATGCTATATTTAATAGATATGTGAGATTTCTGAGAAATTCTGAATATAGCTATTTTTGGCTTAGTTTTTAAAATAAAAATAATATTATAATGTTTACCATACTGTACATAATCAGGTACTCAGTCACACTAGGTACTTGGTCATGCATGTTCTACAGTGGCAATCTCTCACATTTCCTCCAAAAATTTTACATGATCTTGTACAGATATGTGTATTTGATAAATCAGGACACATTTAAAGCTTGCTGGATTCATATTAATTTATGAAATGATAAGTATTTCAATGATTTTTGTATTTTTGATTGATTTCCTCATTTGAATGGGTGGCTAGGACAATAAAATTCTCCTCTGTGACATAAGAAGAGTTTCCATTCAAAATTTTCTGATGCATGACATTTCTTATATATCTTGAGAAGACTTACAAGCAACATAAAACTTTTACTATTGAAAATTGCTCTTTCTATCTTGTTATTATTGAGGATGGTTCTCATTCATTCATACACCATCATTCTCCATACTGATGCTAGAATTAAAGCCCACAGGAGGATTCATTTGCATCAATGCTTTTGTTGTAGTGTCAAGACCCAAACACAGCCAGACAAATAGGATGGTATGGCTGAGGAGCAAGTCCTTGATACTTAAAGACAATAGACAATGTAGGACATTAGCTTCAGCTTATGTGCTGCACCATCCACTATCCTAGTCCTGTATTTAGAATAGAAGATAATAAAAACAGATAGAAAAATGAACAATGAGAGCTCAGCTTGTTGGAGAGAAACAATGGGTTGGCTGACAATCAGCTGAAGATTGGCCAGAGCAGCTAAAGTATTGGAAAAGGATTGAGAGAGTATAGGGATTGTATCAAGCCAAGAAGTAGATTGATGATACAATTAACAAACTAAAGAAGTACAGTTTGGATACTACTACTTATATACTACTCCTATAGATAAGCCATTGAATACTAGTCCAATTTGAACAAACAGAGCATGTGGAAGTAGAGGTCAGGTTATAGCTAATATGTGGCAAGAGGGTCAGATGAGCAGAGGACATATTAATACCAAGAGAGCTAACTGAAAGGCTTTGTGGAGATGAAAGATAAGAACTTGAATGAAACAAGGACTTGGAATTTGTGGTGAATTGGAGTGTGACAGGATGGTGACAAGTGACAGCTGGAACAGGATATGACATGTAGTTACTATATATAATGCAGTATTGTCTTACAAATTTTACAGAATTTTTGATGTGCTCTCTGCTTACTGACAGACACTACAAGTTTTGAACTATAAGGATACACCTTCCATATTGGTGAATATAATTTGAAAGATTCAACAAAATAAAGGAATATATAAAAGCACAGATCTGTTCCAGACATATATGTGATATTTTGTTAGTGGTCTATTGCATCAAACTCTCTTGATTCATATATAATTTGTCTTGAGAGTGTTATATACCAGAAACCAGATCACACTTCCAACTTCTTTCTGACTATTCCCATCCCTTTTCTGATATTTCTGACTATCATGATACCCTGTTTCCTATTCACCTTGTTACTGTTTCCATGCTGAACAATACTTGCATCTTATCAGAACAATATTTCTATTATGAACATTTCTGATATTCTTCCACTACTGAGATTTCATTTCTGACACTTATTATGATATCCAGTTCTATTATGATTCTGTCATTACTAGTTACTGTTCTCTGATTTGTTATACAATTAACTACCAATGTATTTAAGTAGCTAGTCTTTGTCTTGTATCTGCAATCCAAATATTGACTAAGATACCTACTCCTCTCTGCTTAACTTCTGAGTCTTGCTCATCCTCCAACCCCCCAACTTCCTTCTGATCTTTGGTATTACCTTCTGATGTGTGGACCACTCTTGCAAGTGCCCACAAGGACTGGAAGGGCACAGCATATAAGCTGAAGCCAACAGCTCTTAACTTGTTAGCATTACAGTCAGAAACCCTTCTGACAATAATTCCAACATTCTCTAATGAAGCACTATTGTAGCCTATGACCTCTCATTCCTAATTTAGATTGGGAACAAGCCTTGACAGAGAGCCATGGATGTGCACTTGGCCACTTTGTTTATTATCTATGATAATCAAAATCTATTGATTGTGTTAATCAGCTGGGCTAAAAATGGTTACTTATGATGGTGGCCAAATTCCTGGTTCTGGCCAGTACAGGCACTTCACTGAAAGAAAAACTCCTAGCATTAGCCACAGTCCTCCTAAAATCTCCAAACTTTCCAGAGTTTTAGCTAACTCAGTTTTCATGCTTTTAGCATAAGTTTTAAAGCATGTAAGTGCATTTATATGTTGTAACTTGCAATTTATTCTAAGGTGGCTGAGTACCTGATTATGTACAGTAATGTGACCATAGTTTTATTCAATAAATAAAAATTAAGAGTTTAAAATCTCAATATTTTATTTGTTGCCATTGGAATTATTCTAAAAATAGAAATATAGGTAAATTGTAGCTGCTATATTTATAGAATCAAAATTTCATAGTGGATGACTTTTTGTAAGGTATTTTACTCAAAAATGAGGTAGATTAAAATATTTCAAGGATCTTTGCTGTGAAGCTATGCTTAATTAGGAAGGTGGAACAAATGGATTATATCTCACTACCCTCAAATAAATGTGAATCTTCTCAGAGGATCAAGACCCCATCTACAGAATAATCCAGCCTTGAATAAATTATTTTTGCTACAGCAGCACCAAACAATGCTTCTTGTTTGGTCACAAATTTGTTCTCATGCTCTCCATTCTCTTCATCAATCATCTTTCCTCTGATTTCCAAGCCCTCCTGCACCACTATCCACCTACACAACCCTGACTGCTTCAAAAAAATCAACTTCTGCATTGTCAACATCCATTTCTGTGTCCTCTAATATGCACTAGGAAAGTTGATCATCAATGTCTATTGTGGTGGGAGAAAGATAAGATTTAATCTGATTGCTTTAATTGGATGGCTTATGGAGGACTAAATAGATTATATTATCTCAAAATTCAATCTCCAAGTTGCTTTATACCAGAATAATCTATCTATCCACTAAGAAGTTCTCAGTTAAATTCTCATGGCATATCTTTCAGTTATTCAATTTCTGTAATCCACTGATTAGTCACTGCTGATGTGAACTACTGGAGTATGCCTAAGTGTTACAGATGCTAAGTGGTCTATGCAATCTCCAACTTATATTCCTAAAAAACACATACATGAGATCATCATAAATGAGTGCAGAATCAGCAAAGGAAATATTGAACACAATTTCAGCTGGAATGGATGTATATTCCAGATGGGACTACTTTTCAAATAGCTCTAGATCATCATCTATCACATATTACATCTAATCACAAGTTGGCAATATTTCATCCTGCTACCTAACAATAGATCTCAAGAAATGAGTAGCAGAAGTGATAAAATCTGTAAGAGCATGCCACACAACCTTTCAGTGATTTTCTTTCCATGAGTTTCATATAAGTTGATCCATGCTTCCCCTTGTTCCTGCTGCTCATGTAGCTGAATGCACTTTTTACAGGCCTTTTGCCCTACTTCTTTTCTTGCTTACATCTGATTTGCTCTGTGTTTTCAGCTGGAGTAGTCATCATATTCTATGAGAGGGGTCAAGTGCCAGGTAACTCTACACTCTGTACTTACAAGCTTGTACACTCAGGTTATAGTATGACTACATAAAACTGACAACTTCTCCTAGTGTTACATCTGCAATCCTTCCCAGCATCTTCTAACACTTTCTGACTTTATGATACAATTTCCCACTGTGCTTCTGACATCTTCCACCTGTTTCTATTTCTTGCTAATCTCCAAACTATTGTTTTTATTATTTGATACTCAAGATACAATTACTGTTTCCAAGTACGCTTCTGCTCAGTTACACCTCTGCTCTCGTTTCTGCTACTTTTATTATGTGTCAAGGACTTTTATTATTCCTTGTATCCATAGCACTGCTACTTCTGCTTTTACTATTACAATTAGTAATACTTGTATTTAAGTAGCTCACTTCTGTACCATAGTCTCCAATCCAAATATTGACTAAGATCACCCCTAGTCTCTCTGATTTACTTTCGACCTTCCAACCCTCTTCCAACTTGTTTTCTAGTTGACTTACATTGACTAAGTCTTATCTCACCCTCAACACTAGGCTTGGATTCTAGTTGTCAATATCTTGTTTTATTTCCAACACTCTTCCAATACTGGTAATTATCTTCCAATGTGTGGATCATTTACTAAGTTAGAACCCACAAGAACTGGAAGGGTGCATCACATAAGCTGAAGCCAACAGTTCTTAACTTTAGCATTACAGCCAGAAATCCTTCTGACATTACTTCCAACTTTTCTTTGACATAGCACTATTGTAGCCTATGACCTCTAGTTCCTATATTCACCTTCTGGAATGAAACTTGACACCTAGCTTTGGCTCATATACAGCCAATATGTCAGCCAAAAATATATAGTACAATATTGGTGCTTGGGAGGAACCAATACCAATATGTGTACCAAGGTGAAGATGATGCTTGCTTCTTTTACATACTTTTTTAATGTGTCATAGAGGAAGCTCTTGAAAGCCTCTGCTTTCACTCACATGTCCCTAATGGGACTTGCCCCCACCACCTTTCCTGCTTAGCAGTATGCACATCGCATAGGAAAAGGGTATGTAGTCTGTAGGGTAGAATGACAATAAATTCATTTTATTGCCTTACAGACTGTTCACAACCTCTTAAGTTTGTTGGGGGCAAGTCTGAAGTGAAATAGTATTCAAAAATGCAATACAAACTGCACAAGGTAAAATAAAGTGATGTCTGACACTATGCTAGCTAGATGTAGTGAATGGTTTTTCTTTTCACTAATCTAGCTACAGACTTGTTGAGATGGTCTCCCTGTCTCTAGAGCTTGTAAGATTATTTTGTTCTAAGTGGAGATAGGCTTCCTCTCAATATAATCTCTTAAATTTAAAAGGGTGGTCTTCCTTCCCTTACAGATACTAATGGTCTCTCTAAAACTAACTAGGGATGGTCTTCCTTTCCCTTTTTAATTCCCCAAAGCACTGTAGTCTTCCTTCTGTCTTTGGGTGAAGATTCCAGGAGATGGTCTTCCTTTTTCCTGAAATTGCACTTTTTACTAATAAAGTCAGATGGGATGGTCTTCCTGTTCCTCAGACTTCTCAAATCACTAACACAACTTCAGGACTTTGTCCTGTATTTTGTTGTATGGTGCTCAGTTCATTATTCTCTTAGATTAAGGTGTATGTGGGTTTTTGCTCTCAAGGTACTAGCTCTAGCTAGAGTGTCTAACTTCAAAACCAAACTGAGATCTGCTTGTAGCTCTGACTTAGCATTGCTGGAGCTGTGGGGCTTGTCACTGTGGATTGCATTGTGAGAGAACAGGGGAAAAATCCCCGTTGTTCTTCTCATTTCTCATCCTCAAGCTTTTATCCTATCCTAGATGTCTATTTTTAGCTGATTTCTGGGCTTGTTTCTTGGTTTGCTTGTATTTCAGGCATCTCTTACTAGAGATTGAATGTTTATTCATATTTATTCTCTGGGATGGTGTCCTGCCAGTGCCTTTCATTTCTATTTTTCTCTCTTTTTCAGAGCCTAACTACATGTCTGATACCTTGTCCATTCATGTTTCTCTTACTTATCTTCTGTCTGCACCTAGTAGGGTCTCCTCCTTAGCTGCCATGGATCCATATATTTCATTTATTATTATTTCATGTTTTGCCTGTATATTATTATCAGTACAATTCTCTTTCATGCAATATTATACTCTGTTTCCTTTTCTCTCCTTGTGTGTGTGACTGTTAGGGCTCACATCCAGAGCCAAACAAGCATCACCATTGCCTCGGTTCGGCTGCACTATAGCCGCTCTCGGTCATGGTTTAGCCATGTCAGTTCTGTCTGGATTCTGGATGTTGGTGCTATATTTGGTGCTGCAGTGTTCCCAGGCTCTCTTCTATTCTAGCTAGACATGCTTTCCTTTGTACTTCGGGATTTGTTATGGTATTTTGCCCTGTTGTAGATAGTTGCTTTCCCTAATACCATGATTTGGATGCTAAGATGGGGTTTTCCCTTAGTGTCCAGGTGTAGATCCACCTAGGGCATATCACATAAATGACCTTCATCAGGATGTGGAGGTACAATGATAAGGTGGTGGCTCTTCAGACAGCTATACAAGGGCTGCCAAGGATTGAAACTAGTGGAGCAACAAAGATGTATGAGGAGATGTACATAAATTCTTTGTTGATGCCCCTGTGGTCCACACAAATGCCCTTCACCTATTTCCAGCGTGCTTATACATAAGTTTCAAGTTGGAGATAAATGCTCCATTTTATCTCCTATCTCCTGTGTGCACCGCCGTAGCTAGTGTCAATCGGAGACCTTCTTTCATCGATGATGGTGAAACATCCAATGACAGATCAACGCGAGTTGGAAAGATTCCCTTTTAATCTACGCCATATCTATGTAACGGAACTAGAATAGGTTTGAATATCCGGGCTTCTGAGTTATGGTGATTATCAGGATCCACTGACTCTGTAGAAAAAGAAGGATCTTCAAGTCTTCTGTACAAGGAGCAAGGAAATAAATACAAGGAAAGCTGCACCTTGAGGACGTCGGGGCTGATACTATACATGTGTAATTTTACTCATTTTCTACGATACATACGCATTGTAGGTCCATTTACAGACCAAGTAAATTTCTACGACAAAAAATAGCCCGATATAATCATGTGGACACTTAAGCCAAAGTATTCGTATTCCCCTCGCGCTTCGCATCTTGAAGCGAAAAAGGTGGGTGATCCTACTGAAGTACAGCGAGTTAAATATCACGTGCCTTCATTGAATACATCATTTAGGACTCGAGCGGCATCTTGTAGAACTTTTCTGCCGGACTTGAGGGCACTAATAAATGCATAATCCAGTATCAATATAACGTTGTGACATTTCCGGAAGACAGAAACTCACGCTGAAAGGGGTGATTAAAACCAGCAATGAAACGCATTCAGTGAATTCGTCTAGAGAGATCAACAAAAGCAAGCGCACCGTCCAGCGCCATAAATGGATGTGGCTCCCGCTCATAAACCACCACCTCAACCTGAACCCCCGCCGCACGCAACTTCTCCGCGTATGCACGTCCCTCCTCTCTCAGAATGTCCAGCTCCGCAAGGGCCACCCACGCTTTAGGTGTCTTCGCAAGTAAGTCCCCAGGCGCGAAGATCGGGGAGGCATCCCAATTCGTCCAGTTAGCTTCATTGGGGAGGTACATGGATTTGAACCAGTTCATGCGGTCAGGCGTGAGCCAAGGGGAGCGAATGTTGGGCGCCCAGGAGGTCGCTGCGGTGGCAGTGTTGTCGGTAACCGGGACGATGAGGAGTTGAAAGATGAGGGGATGTGGAAGGGGCGGAGTGAAGGTTGAAGAGGCGGCTTTGAGCGCGAGGATGGTGGCGAGATTACCCCCACTGGAAAGAGAATTTTCGAGAGGTAGTGGATTAGATATTTGAATATTGCAGTGTAGAGATATACTTCATAATTGGGGAATACATACCTGGATGAGCCTCCAACGGCGATTTTTCTGATATCGGCGTTGAGCTTTGTCGGACCATGCTGGACAACCCATTTCAGGGCGTTGATTGCATCTTCTACTGCGGCGGGATACGGATAGTCAGGGGCGAGGCGGTAGTCCACGGAGACGACGACGCAGTGCGCGTCTGTAGCCCGCCGGGTCAGATATTACTATCATGGATCAAGATGGTGGAGGACGACACTCACGAACGCACATATTCGTCACAAAGGACATCTCGCTCGCAATATGCCCAAGAGACCATCCCCCTGACCCGCCTTTATCAACTCTGACAATTTCGAGGTAGATACCGAACGAACGAAAACACGCACCTCCATGGAAGTAAATCAAAACTGGCCATCCGTTCAACGGACTTTCCCCCTCCGGCGTGACCACACGGATCTTCACATGTGTGAGGTCATAATCCTGTGTTTTTCCCACTGGAAGTGGAGTAGATGCCCCAGGGATCGCGCGCGTTCGGAATTCTGGGCTCCAGGGGAGCCGGTCAGGCGGCGTGGTATACTGAACGTAGGCATTGTGGAATGCTGCGTACTCAGGATCGAGTCTATCGAGAACAGATGGGTGCAGGGGTTGCTGAGGGGTGGGCACGGACATGGTAGGTCGAGATCAGAGATGATAATGGGCAGGATAGTGGAGGACGAGCAGATATAGACGAGACAGTGGGTGGTGTGCTGAGCGTGGGACCACTATCTAGCTGGGTGAGAAACTGGTGAGTGGGAGAAAAAGATGTCACCTGCACTGTACTCGAATAAATGTGTATATGGTCCGGAATCGTTGATAAGGGGGCGTTCCACGACTCGATGCTATAATGAATCGATGTAGTTAATGGAGATAGTGAGATTCATGGAGATGATGTAAACCAGTCACTCAGGAGTTGCCATTTTATAGAATATTCGTGGATCGTAGAACGCCCATTTCCTGAAGAATAAGTAGATTATTGTGAGGACGAACGTATAAATTTTCACAGATGGTGCGGTAACACATATCGAGGTGCATTTAAGAGAAGTGCTCACCGATCCCAATGTTACGACGCGCACGAATACTCAAACGATTTAACAGCGAATTCTTAGAGCTTCGAGGGCCGAACGTTTCAGGCTCGATGCCATGAAATTGTGAACCACTGGCAGCATATAAAGCGCTAGGATAAATCCCAGAGTTCATAAGGAAGTGGGTGTTCGAACGTTGAGCGATCATGAGGAGGGGCTCGAACGTCTGTTGCTGATGGTTCAAGAATGAACTTAGCGTATTCCCAAAGGGGCAAGTCCTCGAATAGGCGCCGCCTCAAGGGAAGCATAGGTAAGTATCGGTGGCACTCCACCCGCTTTGTGCTCAATTTCATCGCCCATCCTCCCCATTCTGCCCTCGGTTCCTATCAACACAATGACTTCCAAGAACCAGGCCTATCAGTCTTCACCTAAGTGCGCCGGGTTCGCATTTCCTCTGGATGTAACTCGCTGAACGCCCGATCGTCGCCGCGCGATCGTTATCGCTGCACAGGTACATAACCGATTTCAGCAAGGCCCTCGCTGGAGAGATGCGGATCCTGCTCGCCGAGGTGGGTAAGCTGAGGGACGAAAAGAGGCAGCTACAGTAGTGAGTCCTCTTTTCAACCCCTTCCGCCCTTCTGCTCCATGCTCATGACATCCCTCACACTCGTGCCATTGCAGCGAGATTGCAGAATTGCTGAGCGTCAAGTCTAAGTTCGGCGCTGGAGGGGAGTACATACCCGAATGGCAACCACAGGTGCGCCTTCCTGCTCGGATGTTCTTAGGCCTCAGCTCATGGTTCCCCAGCCCGGTGCCCCGCCCATCGAGCCACCCCCAGCCCCGCCTGCGATAGAGGGTGCCGAAGTGCCTCAGGCGCGCCCCGGCTGGCGCACGGTCACCAAGCGTGCTGAGAAGAAGCCCAAAGTGAAGAAGGTCCCGGGCGCTCCAGCTATGATTGCTCCTCCGCCAGCACCAGCCCCCGAGCCGCCGCGACATGAGGTGCCCGCTTGGGCACAATGGAGACGTGCGTTCTCTCACTTGTTCCCTTTTCACCTCCTCCTTTAAACCAGAAACTTACTTATGGCCCTGTTTGTGCTCTACTTCTCAAAGCCAATCCCCTCCTCGCGCCTACCCCCGTCGTAGCTCCTGTCCCGAGCTCCCCACCGCCACGATCGGGCCTCTTTGGTACGTCCCGCTCAGCTCGTTCATCTGTAAACTTGCTTTGTTATATTGATACTCTTACATTGCAGGCCCAGCGACCCCGCCACCGAAGTAGCCTCTCCGCCAGCCCTCGGCGCAGATGGGCCCGATGTCCTGATCGCTAAACACTACAGGTTCATGCTATTACAAGAATTCCCAGAAAAGTGGAAAGAAGAAGAACATATTGCCCGGTTGTGCGCTAGGGTTGTACATGATCGGTGGGAAATAAGGTTGTTTGCTCAGTGCACATGGATGACGCGGTTAGTTGTATATTCTGTACTTTTATCTTGAGCTACGTATTGTTTTTCGTGGTGTTATCCTTCCATCTTCGTTCGCTCTTTCTTTTTTTTCCCCTGGACTCCCCTTCGCTTGTTGTACATTTCATAATACTGCTCTCGTTGTAATGCTTCACCCATTTATGATCACTGCTTCATCCCCTTCCTAGTCCCGACCCGCTCCCCGAAAAAAAATCTCTTCCCATTTGATACTCTGAAGCCATTAGCTCATCTTTCTCATTATGTCATATATGGCTACCCCCTGTTTTCGCCGCCATTACATCAAATTACTGCGTCGAAAATTCGTAAGTAATCCCACTCTCGTTAATACTATTTCTTCCTCAATGTATTTTACTCTGCTAGGAATTATTCGATACTCTCGTTTATATTACTTCAATCTTCGATCAAGATTTAGAAAATACTGGTGGTTTTCAATCGTGTCATCTACAGTGCTCATAGATTGAATTGTCCTAGTCCACGTATGGTCGCACCACCCGACACCCCTTACATAGTTTGACTCACTTTCTCAGCCCCGGACATATAATAGACGGTTAATTCAGATTTCATTATTTCCACAATTCACGCAACTAACATACAGCACCAAGATAATTCTTCTTCCTTGAAGCAGCCTGAGAATTCATATGTAATCAATAGGCAAACCTTTTGCATTTGACCACCTCCAGTGAGTTAAAATTTTCCCCAAATTCAGTTAGCTCCGCGGCTGATAAAGAGATGCATATATATAGATTCGTGAGCCGCAGAAAACTACACAAGCATCGCGTTTAACCCCGTAGCGAATGAACCAATCACCGTCCTAGCTCTGTTCTAGTTTGCGCAACTGCACCAGGTCTTCATATATCCCACGTTCTCGAGTGCATCCCCACAACCGAATATATCAGTCTCCCTGAGTGGATAGGCACAGTGGGGCTTTCTCAGGACATATTGCTTCGACACCGGCTTTCATTAACATTCCACCGCCCTAACAAAGGTGTAACCACGAATGGGTCTCGCATTCAGGCTCCAACGATATAAAATGATCTTACTGTTGCATTATAAACACAGTATGTTTGATCATTTATATCGCACCCTATGGTGTATCTTTCGAACAATAAATAAGCACAACATCTGTTAATCCGGCATAAAAGAACCGCACCCGCAAAACAGCACCCCGTGGTTGTTTTGGAAAACAAGAGCAGCATTCTCAGGGAAGATGGATGTCGGGCAAGTGAAGTCAGTGCATTTACGTTCTTGAGCCTTCGCGGAGGCCACGAAGATCACCAGAGTGATGAGGCTGCTAAATGCTTGGAAGTAGCGCATGGCAAGGTATGAGGCTATTGTGTATTAGGAAGACTGGCTTCGTGGTTGGCTTTATAGCTCCTTTCTGGTGCCACTCGCTAAATTGAGCGCTAACTCTCCCGAGCTTGATGGGCCGAGGTGGTGAAAGCGAACGCGAACAAGTAGAAAGGAGTCAGGGTGTGTTCGTATGGGGCTCTCAACGGATGAACTTCTAGTGCGTTTTCCCTGTCTACCAAGCCGCCTAGGGAAGTTAATAGATGACTGTGCAGTTGAACTGTTTGATTATGTACTGTGTATAAGTTTTTCATACTCTTATGACAGTATTACTATGATGGTAATAATTTATCATTAAAAAAGATTGTTTAAGACTTTGGCCAAATCCGATATGAACGGTAACCTCACGGATTTCATACGAGAGGTCATGCCGTCATGCTAAGATCCTAATACTGGATATATCAGCACACTTCATCGCCTTTATCGTCAATTTCCTATAATCGGGGCCATCCGCATTCCGCAACGCAATTAGCAGGAAAGGTATAATCGTTAGGCTTGAATGCTATCATAACTATCAGTCGATCTCCAATGCTAGTCGTCAAATACCGGGCTCACCTTCACGAGCATATCTGACTCAAATTATCTGATACTTTATGGCCTGAGATATCATACATATATAAACCAGCTAGATCTACTGATGTCACAGAAACGATTCTCTGCAGAAGGAGACTTTCGAATCGTGCTAATTACAATGCTATGGATAAATGGCGGATAAATAGTTAATAAGCACACCCGCTGAATGTCTCCTTTCTGACTCTTGAACCGTGGGGCACAGGAAAATTGCCGTGGCTGTGGCGTGCCGAAGTGCGTGTCATTTCCCGCCTCCATTTTGTATATAATAAGAAATGGCGCGAAACATGGAATTTAGTGTGATTAGGGACATTTTGCATGACGTAATTTCTGCTACCCGTGAAAAATGTCGAAGCTCATTTCTCGCCAACAACCTCTCGACTTCAAACTTTGTAGCCATACTCATCTGCAAGAGCAATTTCATGTTATGTATTTAAATTCTAGCAAGGAATACTACAAGTGTGCTAAACACAATCACGGAGATTTAAATTTACGTGGAGCAAAATGTCCCTATTATGTGGACAAACTTCCTTGTTTGCGCACCTAACTTTGCACCAAAATTTATTTTTGTCCATTGCACTATTAAAATAAGCTTAAAAAAGTAAATGTACATAAATCAGGTCACTTTATCACTCATAAAGTATGTTCTGGATACAGTTGGCTGTCCTGAACATGCGACGACAGCCATCATAGGAATCGCACAGTAAGCGTGTGCTACATTGACGCATATGACATTAGTGACCTGCGTGATTATCCTGTAACTAAATTGTCTGTTTCTAACCGCGACGCGAACCACTAAGCTCCAAAAACACTGTATTTGAACACATTTATAAAATATCAATATGCCGGAGAAAGCTACACCACACTTATGGATCCTACACATTTGGATGTTATTTATGAATGCATTCCGTGAATAGCTTAATGATTGAAACCCCAAGCAACGTGAAGACTAATCTCTCTTTCGTTTTAGATGCCGTGGCTTTGGGACTGGATGCACAGCAATAATATATTTCTTTACTTTTAGTCTTTCCACCTTGATAAGTGCATTCCTGCTGACATATATCACTGAATTTATTTCTAAAATGTACATTGCAGACATGACTTACCTCGAGCTGGCCTTCGCTTCCATGTCTATCCTCATGGCCCCAATTAGTAGGTCTGTCTGATTGCTTTATGCATGTTTACTTATCTCCAGTTGATGTGTATGAGTTTCAAATGCTTTGCTATTCTATCGAGCCATTGCCAAACAAGTCTAATGATTAGGTAACTGCGATAAGAATATATCCGAGATACTTATGTCAGGAACAGCAGCACATTGCAGGGGTGCGTACGACCTCGTCGTTTGCGTGGCAATTTCCCCGAGGTAGTTCCGACAAGCGAAGAGTCCGACTTGCGGCTTCGAAGCATGCGCGATGTCCTCATAAATAGCTTAAATGCAGAAATTAACGAAAAATAGCTGTAAATATATCAGTAATTACTTCATGTAAAATGCTGGTCATAGTAGCAACACCTATCGAAGACTTCGTCAATTGTCTGAATCAGACTGGAGACAAGCTGACAGTAAGAGGGAGCAGTAATGCGCAGTAGTGCGGATTTTGTACTATTTGATGCCCTCACATTAAATATGAGACTATCGAGGAAGAAGCTGGCGCCTTCCCATGGTCGGGAAAAGTAGTTGATTATAGGGTACGTATTGGAGCTTGTCCTCTGGGGCTTACTATATAACAACGCACTTCCTACACAACGAACGTGAGTTGCGTAGATGAGAAGACAAGCTTCGCGAAGCCATTGATGTTCTAGTGAGATACAGGCACGATCTATAATTGAAACTCTGAGTTCCCATGCTCTGTCTGATATACCCAGGTTGGTGATTTATATCCCCCGCAGTGTCTCCCAGGTTTTTCCGAACTAACGGCAAGCTTCGCGGAAATGGACTTAAAGCGTCTAGAACCGAAAATGAACTGATATCCAGAGGAGGATCATAGCTACGCATTAAATGTCGAACCGCGAAATATTAGTGAAAGCTGGCTAGAGGCAGAAATTCACTGAGCCTGAGAAAACCTATCAATAAATAATCTTGTACTGACCAAAGAAGATAACATGTGCGCAGGTGTACTTACGTGAAATATCGACCGCTCTATGTACACTCGGTGCGATACGGGGCTCTGGTGAGAATGAAGTGCTGCTATTTTTTTATCTGAGTTTCGAGTGTATGGCGGCCGGAGTTCCACTTCGGAGAACCGTGAGCTCGGAGCAATCATGACTTTAAAAACTGGTTGACCAGTCCAAGGCACTTGGCTCCAATAATTGGGATTTAGTGCAATGTCGAACTCTGTAGGGCTGAGACCATGGCTGTTCGAGTTCTACGCTAACTTTCAACTCGTGGCCGCTTGTGGATGGGTATTTGCCACGAGCCTCGAGGACGAAACCAAACATGGCGATACCTGAGGGTAGAAGGATGCTGGCAGCTACATGGCAACATATTCCCAGCATTACTGCCGCCCTATGATACTTTGGACGATGCTGTTATTTTTTGATTCGCAAAGCGATACTTACATCCATGCATCTTCAGTTCACTCCTTCGAAAGTCATATGGAGCTTCATCGGATGGCGCCTTCAATATGCCAAATGATGATTCAATTACCATAACTCGATTAGAACCTGCTAAAGATTGAGACTGGATGCGAGAAAGCGGTATAAAATGAGATTCATAACACTGTTGTTTGTGTGCGTTAACCAAGACCTGGTGCTACTCTCGCATTACAGCAACATGAGAAAATGAAAATTTAGCAATGATCCCTAAGTTCGCTTGCGTCGATAACAAACAAGAGGGTGCTTGACATGGGAATTCTAGCAGCAGTTTCTCCCTTCCATGTGAATGGGCGTCATATATTCGGCATTTTGGCTTTTATTCAACTTTGTGGATATGAAGTATTTGGTATTTAACCATCCATGGCGGTTCCGAGTCTGTTTCCAGCCGTATTTTTAACTGCATTCAGCTATTCCAGACTCGCTACGAATTATTATTCAGCAGGGATCTGACTGAAAGAATTACTTGCTCTTATCTCAGAAGATCTTTCAAATTTTCAGCTCGTTAATTCAGCTATATGCTATTTCCTCCCACGAGATGTAAAAGTGTGAGATTGCGCAGCTCATACTAATACACCCAGCTGAACATTATACTACATGGGGAGAAAACTTCTACCATTCAGTACCAAAATGGCATACCTCAATTCTTTACTAATGCCTGTTAAGAAATTACGGGGCTCCTGACCTTATCGCCGCATAATGCCAATAGGAGTTCTCGACAACGGTCCAAGGGACATTTCACCAACTAGAAGCACTTACTACGACTGAGCGGATAGATGGATTTGGTGTGAAGGCTTTTCAAAAATTATGTCCGTTACAGTTATCACACTACATCTAGAATGCTTCCGCAATGGAATGCTTGACGTCAAGACATCTACAGATAGAAAAGACGCACAGTTGTGCGGAGGGCGAGGTTACTCCGGACATCTGTTGCAAGTTTAGCGAATACAACGAGGCTTTGATTAAATCTCTGCAAGTATTACTTTCCGTTTTAAAGATAGTTCTACATTCTCTTGGCAATCTTTGCCTAAATCAAGATCTGAGGATAAAAGATATGATTAGGAATATAATACAGCCATAATCTACGCCAAAAATGCTATTGAGTATTGCCGAGTCGCATGCAGAAATAGCTTCAATGTGACGGAAAAACGTCGCGTCAAAGTGTCGTTCATCTGTAGTGTGACACTGCGCTTCTTGGAAGCCGTCTAGTACTACAGGTCAGCAAAATCCGCTATGCTGTTAAGACCATCTCGATGAACGACTTCTCGCGGATCATATTTCATCGCATATAAAGTAACACGACCCTCGGTACTTCGATTCCTACATGAATATAATAGCCATCTCCCTCAAGCACATGTAGGGTCGTGATGAAATCCATAGACAGTGATATACAAGATTTTATCCAATACATGTCCGCAGATGACATTCCGTATAGTACATATTCGGTGTCTCGTTCGAAGTTAGCTAAGCGGGGACAAGTTTCTGTAAATCGACAAGTTCTCCCTCGCTATTCAAGGAAGCTTGAATGAACGCTACATCGCGCAGGGCACCCAGCGGATTACCCAGGCCTAGACCGTCATGCTTCCCAGCCGTCGCACCGAAAAAGCTCTCCAGCTCTGCTTCGACCCCTTTCGATACCTCTTCGATGATCTCTTCCTTTTCTTCGTCGGGTTTGTCTTTGACTTTGATCACAGATTTAATCACTGTACGAATGGTGTTTTTAGCGCTGTTGATTGACAGCCATCCGTCGGATCCTGTGATAACGAATCCGTCTGCGGTGGGGCGGGACATGGTCGGATGAGCCCAGGTAAGCTCAGCTGTTCCGCGAATATGAGATCCGGCTTTTACAACGGCGTGTATGGTATCATGAGGTTTTAGATACTCCTTGTTAAGCGAGGCGAAGCTAGATAGATGCGTGAGAGGCTCAGGAAGAAGCACTCGGAGCGCAGCAATGGTATGCTGGAGAAACCTCGATATTATACCAGCTGCGATGGAAGAACGTAACAAATCCACTTACGACGCCACCATCGAGCTTTTTCGCCGGAATTAATCAGATACTGGAAGGAAAATCAGAGCAGCAAGGAGAGGCTCACCAGGAAGCCACCTTGGTACTATATTTGAATGTCATTAGATATGAACGCGAGAAAGCGTAGAAAATAGACCGCTAACATCGGGGATTGTGCGCCAGGGAGTCTTGTACCACTTCGATTCCTTATCGATGTAGTTGACCACCACTGTCTTGAAGGAGATGATTTTACCAATCTTACCAGCTCGGATGGCGACGGCGGCTGCCCTGTATCCAGGTTCGGCCTCGAAGTTCTCTGCGACCCTCCAGATCAAACCTTTGCTCTTAAACTGCGTATTATACTGGTCGATGAGCTTCAAGCCCTGCTCGACATCAGGGGCAACGGGCTTCTCGCTCAAGACGTGCTTTCCAGCTGCCAAGGCTTTGAGGATGATAGACGGCTGAAGCGTAATAGGCAAAACGACGATAACCGCATTGATGTCAGATCTCTCCAGGAGAGCGTCTAGATCAGTAGATTTATCTCCATCGTGATAAATTGCCGGGGCGATATCCAAGTGTAAAGCGGCGGTAGCTGCGTCGGCCAGGTCGTGGGCACTCTTCTCTGACCGCGAATACACTGCCTTGAGAGGAGGGGCCGAGCTACCCAACGCAGCGAGAGCTGGAAGATGGGCTATCCCATGCGGTATGGGTAAATATTTGGATATACAAGGGGAGAGGGAGAGGACAGTGTACTGACGAACCTTCCTTAGCGAATATTCCGGCACCCAATATCGCAATGCCGGGGGCGGTAGACATGGTTATACGTAGAAGAGAAGTCTGAACGCGCTACACGCTGGTGTGGACCCTGGTCGATATCGAGGGTTTTCGTTCGGCTGGCTTATGGGGGCAAAATTGATCAAGGCGGCCAGACCACCTGTTACATAATGTCACACCCGACGTTTCTCCGAACACGAGCTCGTGCACTTTCTCCTCTTCCCCACCCACCATCTGGGCACACCGATTTATCTATGCTTCTTTATCACGGATTCGGACAAAGTTGCGGTCCAAATCTTTCTTTTTCATCCCCACGGAGTTTCTCTCGTCTCCTTTTGTGGAAAATGTCATTCACGACACACCGGTATGTCAAAAATGGTCAGTCGAAGCCTGGCACAAGAGATCTTCAACCGGCGGACTATTCTCGGGGAGGGGGAATTGAAATTCCCCATGAACTGAGTGATACCGGCGGATTCTCCTTGGTTTAAGAGGAGCAAGCGAACCCGATGAATTTCTTGCTAACCCCTCGCCATCTTGTTGAAATTTGCAACGCTCATGGCAGCTCCTATCGTGACCAAGCTGCCGAAAGACTTTCTTTGGGGTTTCGCAACTGGTGAGTTATTCTCCCCTCGTTTTCGGACCCATGTGGGGCTGGCGAACGCGGGGTAATGGAAGAGGCACCGGAACCTCACCTCGGCATCTCAAGGCAGCACTTATTCCAGAGGCGCAGGCTAACGATAGTTTATCTTCTCTCCAGCGAGCTTCCAAATTGAGGGCTCCGCCAGTGCAGATGGGCGGGGCAAATCAATATGGGATGACTTCGCGAAGCTTCCCGGAAAGACGCAAGATGGAAGGGACGGAGATGTAGCGACGGACTCATACCGGTTGTGGAAAGAGGATGTAGCATTACTTGCCGAGTACGGTGTGAAGTCTTACCGTTTTTCTATCTCCTGGTCTCGTATTATTCCTTTCGGTGGACGCGACGACCCGGTCAACCCGAAAGGTATCGAGTTTTACTCCAAGTTCATCGACGCGCTATTGGAACATGGGATCACGCCCTTCGTTGTACGTCTTTTTCTCTCACTTCGAATTTCGTGATACTTATCAACTCCCCACGCTGTTCTTCTCTCCGATAGACGCTGTATCACTGGGATCTTCCCCAAGGTCTGCACGACCGGTACGGTGGATGGCTGAGTAAGGACGAGGTCGTAAAAGATTACACAAACTACGCCCGCGTACGTCCTTGCCCTTTCATATGATTTTTCTCGTCATCCAACACACGTTGTGTATCATCCAGGTATGTTTCGCAGCCTTTGGTGATCGCGTCAAACATTGGTACGGACCTTTCTTCCGTACTCATCCACTATTTATCCGCTGATCACATGGTCTTTTCTTGTCGCTGTTTTCCCTTCTGCTCCATTACAAAATAGGTTGACCATCAACGAGCCGTGGTGTGTCTGCATCCTGGGGTATGGGCGCGGTGTCTTTGCCCCTGGACGATCAAGTGATCGCGAGCGGTCGCCCGAGGGCGACTCGTCAACTGAACCGTGGATGTGAGTCTATTTTCCTATTCCTCTTCACCATGTATTCGTGCCAGATCTATGCCAACGAAGATAATCCGCTATCTGTATAGCACCTCAAGTTCCGTTTATCTGTTTCAATTCATTTACCCTGTCCCTTTTCCTGACTGACAGCCTAAGGGCCTCACTTGCCACGTTTTTTTACTCATTTACGGCACCCCTGCTGACCCATTTTAATTCTTTTTTCTGTATGCAGAGTGGGGCACAGCGTGATCCTTGCACATGCGCACGCCGTCAAGGCATACCGCGAGGAGTTCAAGCCAACACAGAAGGGCCAGATCGGGATAACTCTCAACGGTGACTGGGCGATGCCCTATGACGACCATCCGGATAGTACGTCTTATTTTATTTTCTGCCTGGGCTTCCGTTCGTCCGGCCGCGTACAAAGAACAAAGGGCTGATGCTGCCATCTGTTCTGACCTACAGATCTCGAAGCACCGCAGCATGCCCTTGACTTTGCAATCGGTACGTTCCGGCCCTGACAGACATTTAGTTTGTCCTATCATCCAATCACATCCGCTGACTGCATGTCCAACATCCTTCTTTTGACGCACGTAATTCTTGTTTCGCCGACGATTTTCAGGCTGGTTTGCGGTACGTGCTATTTGATTCTTATTCTTACATAACCCTTCCCTCTGCCGTATCTGCATATGACGAGTCAACCGCTGACGTTTTCAAATGCTTGTGTTTAGGACCCGATATACTTGGGTTTCTACCCACCATATATGCGGGAGGTGCTGGGCGCCCGCATGCCGGACTATACGCCGGATGAATGGAGCATCGTGAAGGGTTCCTCTGACTTTTATGGAATGAACACTTACACCACTAATCTGTGCCGTGAGTACATTTCTTGTCGTCATTCGATCAAGGGAAGCGCATATTGATGACGAAAGGTTTAGGTGCTGGCGGAGATGATGAGTTCCAGGGTAATGTCGACTACACATTTACGCGGCCTGACGGGACACAACTCGGCACGCAAGCGCATTGTGCGTGGTTGCAGGATTGTAAGTAATGTTTCTCCGAGGATCTCGTATGTTTGCTGACGATTTTTCCATTTCCTTATTCCCGCAGATCCTGAGGGTTTCCGCTCAGTACGGGTCGTTCTTTTTGATTTTATTAGATGATACTAATCTTGGTGCTGATATTTTAGTTGTTGAACTATCTTTGGAAGGTTCGCTTTGACTTCCCTAGTATCGTTTTCTCTGTGCTAATTTAAATTTATTTCTACAGCGATACAAGCTCCCCATTTAGTGTGTCTCTTTCCTATTTGTCTCAACCACCAGCCATTAACATTTTTTCTCAGTGTAACAGAGAATGGATTTGCAGTAAAGGGCGAGAACGACATGCCTCTCGAGCAGGCCCTCATTGACACAGACCGTATTAACTATTTCCGCGGTACCACGGCATCACTAATGGCTGCCATGAACGAGGATGGCGTCGATATTCGTTCATACTTCCCATGGAGTCAGTTCATTTCTCACTTTTTGCATTCAATCTCTCGACGCTAACTGAATAATGTTTTCTAGGTTTCCTTGACAACTTTGAATGGTGCGCTCTCTCTCACCTTGCTCACGTATATACCTCCGTATTGACGCTATTTACAGGGCGGATGGCTACCTCACGCGTTTCGGCGTGACCTACGTGGACTACGAGACCCAAAAACGGTACCCGAAAGAGTCTGCCAAGTTCCTCGTGAATGTACGTCACCCATTTCCCCGTAGGATTCTCCCCGCCTTCAATGCTAAATTACGTCCCGAAATAGTTCTTCAAGGAGCATTCGCAGTCCGACAAGACTGAGCCGACGAAGGATGCCATGCCCAAACAAGCAACAACGACAAAGCCTCTAGGGGACAAGACGAACGTGAACGGGAGCGCGCGCAGCTCGACGACGACAGTCAAAACCGGCACTGTGCCCGTCTCGTCTCCTGCGAAGACGGCTAAGGTGAACAAGGGCTTCCGAGCGCACGTCGCACGGTATATGACTGCGCTACTCGCGCTCGTGAAATAAAACCCCTGTCTCCGTCGCCGCCGCCACCAAACGATGCATAGAACTCCAAATATTTTACACTCGCACGTCATTTGATTACATATCTAGTATCTTTTTGCATTACTTCTTCGTACATAACTTCGCACGCCGACGCACTTACTAGCAGGAGCCATTTTCTTCACAATTTTCCTACCCCCGCCACCACTAAACACCAATTTTTGATTCACTGTAATGATTTGTTACTGTGTATATACTAGACGAGATAATCTCGTTGTACATATATTATCTGAATACCGCGAACTTGGGCTGTTCGGTGAGTTGAAAACGACCTCCGTAAACAATAAAGGAAAGTGTTTGGAAAGAATCGACTTTTTTATATATCAATTGCCTCTAATTTTGGCCGGTAAAAAAATCCTATTATACCTACCTTTACATTTATCTAAAGCATTACTGCCTACATCCGCTCAAGATATCAATCCAAGGCTTTGCAATACCGCCTACAATATCGACACATGATTAAGAAAATGGCAGCTGTATACTCCCAGTGCATAACGGAGATTGGTGACTTTTATTTCCAGTTTTTTGCGCATATTTGCGATCATGACGAGAATGAGCAGGAATAGACGACAAGATACGCGGAAGAATAACGGAAAACGAAGGTAGCGCAGAGCGAGTCCAGCGATCTGAGCACGGACCGGTATTCCTTTTGTATAGATGGTGACAGGGGTCCGACCGAGCAACGATGATTGTGCCGGTTTTGGATTTGACAGGAAGCCAAATCCTTGTCGACGACGACGACGACGCCAAGCGAACTCGCGCTCAACTGCCGTCATACATGTGTGGCTTCGCCTATTAGCACCCGCCTGTGTGACCTATGGCCAACTTTTCTTCCTACCCCGACTCCAGCAACGGCGGCGGGTCGACGTCGCAGCTCCCCGCCGAAGCGCCTGCACCATCTGCAGACGAGACGAGCGCGGGCGGCAAGAAGAAGACGACAAAGCGGCGCAAGGTCAACCATGCATGCCTTTACTGCCGACGCAGCCACATGACGTGCGATGAGGGTCGTCCATGCCAGCGCTGGTGGGTCCCTGTTTTTTTGCCACATTTTTTTCGAGGCTGATCGCTGGTGGCGAGCACAGTATCAAGCGCGAGATTGGGCACCTGTGCCATGACGAGCGCCGCCCGAAGGTTGTGGAGAAGCCCGACCAGCCACCGGCGGCGGGCACTGCAGAGGTCGCGCGTACATTTGCACCAGGTGCATCTGCTTCTCTTATGTCCGCTGCTGCCCGTTCATGTTCTGACTTTACGCCCGCCACCAGTGACGGTGTACCCCGGGCCGCCAGCGACGACGTCTGCGTGGCCGATGAACATCGCGCAGCCCAACTTCATGTATCAGCCCGAGACGCTGGGGAACGAGTTCTCCGTCCTCACGTATGTCCAACCCTGCTTCTCTCCTATGCCTCCAACTAACGCCCGCCAGCGACTTCCTCGAGACACTCGATGAAGGCACCTTCTTCACCGCACCCAGCACCGTCCCGCCCTCGCTCATGTCAGCCTCCTTCCCCGCCTCGACAACCACCACCACTCCCACCACAACATCAACCGGCACCACCGCCACCACCACCGCCTCTACCGCGAACCCTAGCACCTCCTCCGCACCCACCCTCTCTGCCTCCGCCTCTATCTCCACAACTGGCAGCACCATCCCTATCAGCCTCTCCATCACGCAATCCCCCGACCAAGTTGCGGCCGAAACCATCCTCCCCGCCGCCACCAAGACGGAAAAGTTCCTCCTCACCGCCGCGGACCAGGCGTCCGGCTCGCGTGACGAGCGGCTGAATCGAGTCATCAGGAGCAAATACGAAGCTGGGCTGCTGAAACCGTACAATTATGTGAAGGGGTACGCGAGGCTGTCGAGGTGGATGGACCGGAAGTGAGTCCTATTCTTCGCATTTTGTGTAATTCGCACAGGGCTGAGGAGGGTGGTTTAGCGTGTCGCAGGAGTCGAAGCAACAGATCCTGCAGCCACTCTCAGTGCTGAGACCAAAGTTCAGGGTGAGCCGGCTCTTTGCTTTCGTACCCGCTATGTCTGATACCCCTCTCCACTTGCGTCTAGGCCGTCGCCCAATCCCTGCGCGACCTCGTACGTCCCTCTCCCCTTCCCATCCCCTCCCCCTCTCCACCCCATAACGACCCCCTTCCCCCTCTCCCACAGGACCTCGTCTTCATCGAAGAAGCCTTCGAGCGCATGCTCCTTGACTACGACCGCGTCTTCTCCGCCATGGGCGTCCCCGCATGCCTCTGGCGCCGCACCGGCGAGATATACAAGGGCAATCGCGAGTTCACCGAGCTGGTGGGCGTAGATGGGTATATGATGCGCGATGTGAGTACGCTTTTTTCGGAGTGTTTTGGGCTCCATTTCTGTCTTCTCGAGGTGTTGTTTCTTTCTTCTCATCGCGGTCGTTCTTGCTTGCTTTCTTCCGTGTTTCTTGACAGGCGTGCAATGCGCAACGTCCACGGTGCGGGACCGGTGCTTCTCATGGCATCGTCTCGTTATTCCTGTCCTTCCTTCTTACTTTCGCCAAGTCATCCGCGCGATGCGCGCTGTTAATGCACATGGTTCATTTGTCTACTCTTACTCCCTATCTGTGTTCTTTCCTTCCTCCTTCACCTTGTCCCCATCGAGCTCGTCGGCTCTGGAATGCGCTATTGTTGGCGCTTTTAGCGCGACGTATCTTTCTTCGTTCCTTTCTTCTTCTCCTTCTCTAGTTTACCCAGCTCGTTGTTGTGGATGGATACATGATGCATGTTATGAATGCGCAGGGTTAGCACTTCCTCTAGTGGCGGCTCTTGTTAAGTTGTCGAGCTCCTGCATGTGGATGTGTGCAGGCTGTCGCATATCTTTACATCTTGCCTTTCCTTCAGTTAAAGGAGCTCTGGGGTCAAAATTAAGGGGTAATCTGAGTGACCAGCGTATTTATAACTAGTTCTTTGCTATTCCTCCCTTTTTTCTGTGCTCATCTTAGTTTTCTTTACTTCTTTTACTTTTGGCACCAACCATCCTGGTCGTTGTATATGCGCGGATAGCTCACACTGCCTCTTCGCAGGGCCGATTATGTATCTATGAACTTATGGCCGAAGAATCAGCTGTCAATTATTGGGAGGTACATTTCTTTTTCTCATCTTCTACTCTGCTGTACCACCCTTCGTATCCACAACTTTTCCACCTTTCCAGCCCCTCCCCTCCTATCCATTTCTCTATTCTATTGCTCTGTTTCTTTCCGTTGCTTATTTCCTTTCTTGTCGAACAGAAATACGGTCACGTCGCATTCGACTCCTCCCAAAAGGCTGTTCTCACCTCCTGCGTCCTGCGGTACAAGCCCGTGCTGAACACCCCCAGCACGTCGACGAACCCGCTCTACGGGAGTCCAGCGAAAGCTATCGGTGCTGGTTCGAGTTCGGGGACAGGAGCAACAACGAGCACAGGAATGATGGCGGCAGGAAAGGACGAGAACCAGCTCGTCCCAGCGGCGCAGTTGGGCCCAATGGAAGAGGGTTTCATCAACTGCTGCTTTTCGTTTACGATCCGGAGGGATAAATGGGGGATCCCAAGTATGATTGTAGGGAACTTTATTAGGTGCTGAGAGGGGTGCGACGGGTGAGAGTGCGGGCTGTGAGTGTGCAGTGGGGAAGTTATGAACAGTGGGCGGGATTGGGAGTGAAGGGTGTTCTTGACGTGGCTTACGGTATCATGAGCATTACCCGTGACTGGCACATTGCGTGTTACTAGTGCTGCATGGATCGCATGGGCGGCAGCGGGGGGTGTCATGGACAGAAAGGGAAGGCATAGGAAGGTGATTAGAAGCCTGGTTCGTTTGTGTACTTGTCATCGTCATCGCTATCCATTCTATCGGCTGGTTGATTTGCTCTGCTTTATACGTGCGTGGATACGTGAATGACGGAAGTCCTGCGTGTGAAACTGGTATGGTAGTATGCTCTGGGATGGGTCGTGGATGAGCGACATGAGATCTCATTACCGTTGTGTAGGGCTCAGCAGTGGAATTCCATATATCTTCAATGAACTATAGGATTATGCTATTCCATTCCGGAATTCTTGCTCACATGTTAGATATCAGTTGTTCTACTCGAAAGGAGCCTTCCAACTCAGATGAGCTGTGTTTACACGCGGTTTGACATCCTCATCAGACTTGCTGAGCTCACGTAGGCTAAGAGAAGCTTGAAAGTTTTGTCGCATTAATCCTCAGTCCAAAGTACCGTAGTATCCAAGCCATCCTCAATCCGCTCCGAACCTATTACCTTCTACCGGAATTTCTCCTGGAACTTGGCAAAGGTAATAGCTGACAGGGCAGGCACTTCTCGCACGTCTAGAAGGCCCTAGAAAAGAAGTGTCAGTACTTCATTACTCGAAGGAAGAACAATGGCACATACATCCACCAACTCATTCGGTAGTCCCGTCAGCGCCAGTTCGCTCCACCGCGCCAAACCCGGGAGTAACGATGCAAGACGTATTCGTGCCTCACTAACTCCATCCGCGGCGGCGGCGGCAGGAGCAAATATGTTCGCCTCCAGTCCAACAAAGAGCACCTCCACTGCGCGGTCAAGACACACTTCGAACACATGTGCAAAATCGCTTGAGGCGAGGATTTCCCGCGTTTCTGATAGAAGTGCGGAGAAGCCGTTTTCTCTCCCTGGTCGCTGTAGCATGTGATGGTGTGGCGGAGACGGGGAGAGGAGCAGCCCGGGGGCAGGGGGGGGGGAGGAATGGGCTGAGGAGAGGGATGCACGAGAGTCGAGATACGGACTTGGGTGGTATGTAGTAGGATAAGGGCCGGAGGAAGAATCGTAGGCATAATAGGGATCTGGCGCGAAGCCGCCTTGTTCCAAAACGTGTTGCGTCATTTCAGGTGTTGGAGGAAGGAGAGAAGAGAGAAAACTAAGTGGGAGGGTGAGTTAGACGTAGGGTGAGAGAAGGAAGAAGCGCATACTTCACTCGTCGGTCACGGCCTTCAAAAGTGACTTCGTGCTCTACGCGTCGGCGCACGTCACTGATAAGGCGATGCAAGTCGATAGCGGCAATGTTGGTTTTAAGTGAGACGCTGATAAGGAAAAACGTGTCAGTTCGTTGAATTGAAGGTTGGGTGATATAAATGGAGGCAGAAGATAGCACAAGGGCCAAACTATTAGGATGGTGATGTGGGGCAAGAGCCGAAACGGACACAGAAAGAACAAGCAACGCTCAAAAAAGTGAGGAATGACCATAAACGACGGAGGCAAAGGAAAGAAACTGAAATAGGGTCTCAGAGATGGAAGAAAGAAACTCGAAAGCTAGAGACACGAAGAATCCCCGGATTGAACGCAAAGATGAAGAAACTACACTCTAAAGGAAACAGACTCACCCCTCAAATGCCTCCTCCACCCCCCTTCGCACACGCTCCCTAACATCTTTCCAACCCACATGCAACAACCACCAGCTCATTGTCAAATACTGCCCCTCCTCCTCTTCGCTTAGGACCCACTGTGCCTCCTCGCCCTCTTCCTCCATCCCATCCCATTCTTCCTCCGGACCTAGCTCAGCAGCACCCATCATCATGCGCATCATTGCTTCCTCCATGCCCCCCTGCCCAGCAGACCCACCCCAGCCCATCATACCCATCCCACCGCGGACCAGTGCGCTGCCGATGCCCCACACTCCAAGTCCCAGGCCGAGATCGGCTTCGGCGAATTCGCGCCAGCGCTCTTCGCGTTCGTGTACGAGAACAGCAGCGACGTAGCGCGAGCGCGCAAGGAGGGTAAGTTGGAGGGTAGTGAGGAGGGAGAGGAGAGTAGTGGTGTAGAGTGTCGTCAAGGTGCGTGTGAGGGCTACAGGAAGGAGAATGTTAGCGATGACATTTAAAGAAAAGGCACTAGGGTAAGGTAGATAGGGAAGCAGGTAGATGAAAGGTGAGAAAAGCCCAAGAATAAGAAAAACCACGCAAGGGAGAAGAGGTTCGGAAGCGAGAGAAAAATGCAAATAGATGTGGAAGAACAGGAATCGGAAAGCCGGGAGATAAATGAGCAACAGAGGCTAGCAAAAGATAGGGCGCAATCGACGCTGACAGGAAATACGGAAAATTGGTAAGAAAAGAGGGAAACGACTGCGAGAAGAGAATGAAGATGTCATGAGGCCGGGAAGTAGTTATAAGATTGTAAATAAGACTGTAAATGAGGATAAAAGGGCGAAGCAAGCATCACGGAGAGAGAATAGCACAAGGACAGGGAGATAGAGGCATGAAAAGGAAGGAAGCGGACACGAGAACGCGAAGAGGCAGAAGAGGACTGCAAAAAATCTCACAAGGACCGGAAATGACGATAACGAGGCCTAAAACAGGCATGCAAAGGGGGCAGAGAATGTAAGACCCCATAACTACAGGATTGAAAGAGGGAAAAGGGCAGGAAAGAAGCAAGCGGAGGTGGAGAGAAAACGTGAATGCACACAGGGGCGAAAACTCGAGGAAAGGATATTAGCAGCAAGGAAACAAGAAGTACCAAGACCATGACAAGAAGAACACGAAGAACCAAGGAGACAGAAGGAAGAGGCGCAAAACCATAGAACGAAGACAGAACCAGAGGAAGAAAGGCAGAAATCAGTGAAGAAAAAGGCACACAACCGGTGAATGAAGGAGCTGGAGAAAGAACGACAGAGAGGGAATATAATGATGCAATACGAAAAGTGAAATGACCAATAAAAGAAGGAAGAAGGGAGAAGAAAGAAGAAAGAAAGAACCAATAAGAAAGAAAGAAAGAAAGTAATCAACAAACTCACTCAGCGTCTTCACCTCGTTCCAAAGCTCTGTTTTCGAGCGTTGGGCTGCTTCGGAGACAGGTACGCTCACGTTCGTGGTGAGGAAGCTATCTGACTACACGAGGGTAAGCTTTTCATTGTGCGTCAGATAAGAACGAGATTTACCATATGAGAAAACTCGGTCTGATGAGACGATGACTCGGCAGTATGAGATGAAGACCCTACTGCATGAGATGACGACTCAGCATCGGCGCTGGGGGAGGGTGCATGCGTGCCAGAAGTGAGCGCAGGATCTCCATGTGCCTCGGGGGCAGCCTGTTCGCTGGGTATCGGTGCGGATGACTGGTCTACATTGAGGCATTCATTCGTCACAAACGACGAAGAAAGTTGTGATGAACCCTCGGCCTCGCTGGCGTCTTCCGGTTCATTTTCTGCTAACGGTCGTTTTGAGGCAGCCGTGCCCTGCTCTGGCACACCCATCCATGATGCCGATGTACTCGCCACGCTCTCCCTTCGTATATGAGTATGCGCTCCCGAAAATCCATAGGCACTAACATCGGACATGACATCCACGCTTGACGATGCCAGGCTCGACGGCGGTCTCTCCGCATCCTCCACTGCAGCGGCGGGTATTGCCTTCCGCCCCGAACGGCTCTTCAGCTCCCTCGTCAAGCTCTCTACATCCATCTCCCGCAAAATCTGCTCAGCCAAAGTTGGCAATAGTGCGAGTACAGTGTACGACACGTTCTCCTGAGTCTGTCGAAACCTGCGCTTCAAGCTGTCCACCGCCGGCATAATCAGCATTCTGCCATATCCACCCAAGTTGAGACCCACCTCTCCCTCGCCTCGCGCTCCTCTTCCATCCTCTCCTTCATCTCTTCCAGGCGCTTCCTCACATACCGGCGCGCGAGATACACCGCGCCTAAGAAACTTGCTGCCTTCGTGAGCCCACTCCGACGATCGTGCACGTACTTTCGGACGGCAACCAACATTGCTTTATTTTACAGTTGTGAAGTGAAAAGGAAGGAAGTGTTACATGCAACGGGCACGTAGGAGGTGAGTGAAGAGAACGGTCAGGGTCAGTGGAACGGTAGTAGTGGTGGCGGAGCGGTAGGAAGCAGGAAACATATGATATGTGTTTCACGTGCCTTCATCGCTGGGGTTAGGGTTTATACATGGACCACGAGAAATGCCGCGATAGACTGCCGCGGAATTGACGCGGCACATTGGCACGCATTAATGCGTAGTGCTTGAAACTCCGTAATATAACACAGAACCATGTTATAATTGTCAGGTATGTTGAGAGAATTCAGATGTAAACCCATCCTTTGATAGTACTGCCCTAATTACACTGAAATATACAAATGACTGGAGACATTACCTTTTATAGTTCAAGAAATTTGAATTACAGCTAGTTAAAATATCAAAAAGTGCTGGCTACAAAGACTCCACTCTGAGCTGAAGATAAAATATTGAATTGCGAAGGAAGCTTGTCGGGTATTGTGAATTGAGGCCACATAGTGAATAAGAGAATGAACTGATTAATTATAAGTCCTCCCACAGAGGCCCTCTATACTACTGTACAAGTATTCTACTGTATTCTAGTAAACTACAGAATCTATCTACTGAGTCAATGATCACTAATCTAATCACTAAGTCCATCACTAAGCCTGAGGTATTTCCCTTCTAGTAAGTTCACAGTGATGCCAGATGAATCTCCAACATTGGGTATATGAGATAATTATGGAAATTTCTATATACAAGTCAGAAGATAGTACTTATCGAGGCTTTTTCTTGTAATACTTCTTCAACAATGAAGGTTCCAGATGCTGAATTATTCCAGCATTTTCAAGGGAATTCTTGATTTTGCTGTCATTGAAATTGATGCCTTCCTTTGTGGTCAGAAAGTTCCATCAGAGTTGAATAATTGCACTAATTCACTAGACAATTTACTTGAATTTCACTTTCACTCTCATTGTGATCTTTGTGGTTCCAAAGAACTGGAAGTCCAAATTATAGATTCCACTCATCCATAAGAGTTCCAGCATCTAATCCCCATTTTTTGGTTACCAGTAATCCCTGCTGCCAATGAGTTCTCAAACATCCTCTCCTCCAGAGCATGTAAACATTCCAAGTCCACATTGACAGCCAGCATGTGTGATGGTGACTACACTGATATTCCCATGCAGCATTTGAAAGGCAGTAACTTTTTCTGCTTCACATCCTTCATGGAGAAATTTAAGAAGTGACACTATAAGGTGCTGACATTTCCAATGGGCAATAAGCAGAATGAAAGACTGTGCAATTGAAACATGAGCAACTTAGTTTACCATGATATCTTGAGTTCCTGAAATAGACCCAGAGAACTACGTCATTACTTGAGCATGTTCTTTCAGTGTCAAATTCCCTGTGTATGGTATTCCTCCTAAGATAAAGAGATTTTGCTTCAAGGTATACCTTTTTTTCTTGACCTACTCATTCAGGAAGACTTAAGTTGGTATATTCTTGTGTGACTTCATGAACTTGGAGGTAACTGACAAGCTCTAATTGAGGAGACACTGTAGCACACTGACATATGGCTGCAGAGTAGCATCAATTTCTTCAGTGAATTCAATGTTATCAAAATTAAGCAGTATATCTTCATCCTGGGAATATCAAAGAAGTAAACCTACTTTCTGAGCTAGCATGCTCTGACTTGGCAATTTCCATTGAAATCTCCCCAGAGTTCATCAAAATGTTGCATTTATTAACTAATGTGTTAATTTCTAGTGCCTTTCTTCTTGAGAAGTTGCATCCATGCTATCATTTTATCTTCCAGGAAGTACTAGCTTTATCACATGTCCTGAAATTTACTGGAAGCCTCTTGCATATTGTACTGCTCACTGTAACTTGTGGATGATCTTTACCATTGATGCACTGGCACAAATGAATACACCACTGATGCAGTGATTGCCATGACTGCCACAGGATGAACATGCACTTGATGCACATGCAATACACACCTGACACACAATTGATGTGCAGCACACCAGATATTCAAGTCTTTGGAAGGCTTGAATCAACTTTAAAAAATAAAAATGATCAGTACATAAATACTATGGATGATGGAGGATGCCAGCATTGAAAGATATATGCATGTCATATACCAAAAACCAGATCATGCTTCTGACATTCTTCTGACCATCCCTGACCCTTTTCTGATATTTCTGATTATCACAATACCCTATTTCTCATTTACCTTGTTACCATTTCTATGTTGAACAATACTTGGATTCTTATCAGAACAATATTTCTACTATAAACATTTCTGATATCCTTCTGCTTCTGAGATTCCATTTCCAATGCTTATTATGATTCCCAGTTCTATTATGATTCTGTTGTTACTAGTTACTATTCTCTGATTAGTTATACAATTAACTATCAACATATTTAAGTAGCTAGTTCTTATCCTGTATCTGCAATCTGAATATCAACTAAGATATCACCTTTCCTCTGCTTAACTTCTGAGTCCTGCTCATCTTCTGACCCTCTGACTTCCTTCCAACCCTCCTTCTAGCTGACTTAGGTCAGCTAGTCTCTCTCTCTGATCTTCAGTACTACCTTCTAACATGTGGGCTATGCTTGCAAGTTGAACCCATGAGAGCTGGAAGGGCACAGCACATAAGCTGAAGCTAACAGTTCTTACTTGTTAGCATTATGGTCAGAAATCCTTCTGATATTACTTCCAACATTCATCTAACATAGCATTATTGTAGCCTAATCACTAGTTCCTAATTTAGTTTGGGAATGAGTCTTGACAATGTATCAAGATCACCTTAAATCTCTACTTTTGCTGGATTTCCATGAAATAAGAAAAAATATGATATTTATTCTGCTCAAACCTTGTCTAATACCACTTCCCTTCCCATCTTTTGCTCTACCATTGAAAATTTAAAGGAATACTGAATTCATTGAATCATGGGAATTTTGCACATCAATTGTGTCAATCATGGCATAACAGCAGCATGTTCACCATGCTCTTTATACAACCCTTGTTTAGTGCTTGCACCAAGCTGAGTCTCCTAAACCATAATATTCAAATTGAGTGCTGGAATTTCTTTGAATTTTACATGGAATTATCTATCCATGCAAATATTTGGGCTTGTCAAGTTTTGTTCCAAAAGGTAAATAGGAACTAGAGGTCATAGGTTACAATAGCACTACATCAGAGAAATGTCAGAAGTAATGTCAGAAGGAATTCTGACCATAACACTAAGGGTAAGAACTGTTGGCTTCAGCTTATGTGCTGCACCCTTCCAGTTCTTGTGGGTTCTAAACTTAGTAAATGATCCACACATTGGAAGATAATAACCAGTGTCAGAAGTGTGTTGGAGATGAACAAGATATTGATAACTAGAGTCAAGTCTAGTGTCAAGGACAAGATGAGACTAGTCAACATAAGTTAACTAGAAGGGAAGTCAGAAGAGGATCAGAAAGTTGGAAGTGAATCAGAAAGACTTAATAGTAACTGAGTCAGAGGACTAGGGGTGATCTTAGTCAATATTTGGATTGGAGACTGTGGTACAGAAGTGAGCTACTTAAATATGAGTATTGCTAATTGTAATAGTTAAAGTGGAAGTAGCAATACTATGGATACAAGGAATAATAAAGTCTGACACATAATAGGAGTAGTGGAAATGAGAGTGGAAGCATAACTGAATGGAAACATACTTGGAAATAGTAATTGTATTGTGAGTGTCAAATAAGAAAAACAATAGTTTGGAGTTTAGTGATGAATGGAAATGGACAGAAAACATCAGAAGCATATCAGGGAATAATATCAGTGTCAGAAAGTGTCAGAAGATGTCAGGAAATATCACAGATGTAACAGGGCTGCCTCTTTCTCCTTTTTGGCTGCACTACCAGTGACATGCTAAAATAACATGCTAGCAGAGGACAAAAAGTTATAAAGGTATAAGCAAGCAAAGATACAAAATGTAGGCTACATTGTTTATATGTAAATAAATGAAACAAAACTGAGTACAAATATACAGAACTAACAAAGCAAATGTTTATCCTAGAATCTCAATGACTCATGTTATGTAAAACTATATGCAAAAATAAGTGAAGCAACACATGGAATGCATAGTGAAGTGATATGAAGTAGCCTAGATATGAAAGGCACCCCCTAAGTGCTCCAGCAAGTAAGGTTAAAGAATCTTATAGTTCATAGCAATGTCTGATTAGCTACTGGAGGTTGGAGGTTAATAGAATAAGGTAAAGCCAATAGTAGTTGAATATAATCCAACTAAGACTTGTAAGCACAATAAGGAGTAGAAGATGAAGGTGATGAACAGTCCCTGAAGGTGGGCCTGTCAAGTGAGGTGAAGACATACAATGGAAGTCACTCATGGACTTGTGAATGAAGGCTGACAGAGCCTGATGCAAAAGCTGACAGTGATGGAAGTGAGACAAATTCAAAGTGTGCAAGTTTAATGTGATGAGCAAAGTTCTGTACAGAGGACTGGAACAGTGCAACAATGCAGAATAATGAGACAAGCTCAGGTGGATTCAACTACCTTCTTGTCTACCTAGGTACAAGGGTTTTTATACCTACAGGGTGCCAAAGAGAAGGGAAATTCTAGGGTAGAGAAAATAAACAGGAACTTCATGTGCCAAGGGGCACAAGAATGAGGATAAAAAGAAAGACTGAGAAAAGATCATGAAGAAAAGGGATCAAGAAGGAAAAGAGGAAATGCAATGTGGATGCCTCTTTTCTAAGACATACCTGCATGGTGATCACATGCATACATGTGCCTCAAGCCCAAATGCGGATGTACTGCCATTGATCAGTTTGTGTTAAGTTGCCGGTCGGAGGTGGATCTGCCTGTTCCTTGATGCATTGGATTTAGGTGTATGCACATGAGGTCATTCAGATGGTGTTCAAGTGTTTGTGCTTCTTTATAGAGGTTTGTGTTGCTGCATACTGTCCATAGGCAAGCTGGGACCTCTACAATGGTGTAACAGTGGGTGATAATAACAGAAAATGGACATATCATAACTTAGAACAATGAATTAACATACAAGTAGCTAACATATGTAAGATATAAAACATCTCTTGTATACTTACGATATATAGCTTTCAAATACAGCAATTTAAAGTCAATAGCTGCAGTGGTTGCGGGAACGAAGCCGTATTGTGATTTGTTGTCATATATGATGGTGGATAACTGCAATCACTAAGATTCACTGAGGTCGAACCGCAGTGGGTTCTGTCAATGCGAGCTTCTCCTAAGTCCTTGTGTCTGTATTCTCGTCTATACCGCTGCACTCGTATTATATCTACGAAATTTACATTTTTCTTCCTGCTCTATCTCTTCTAGATTGCATTGTAAAAATATGGGGCCTTCTTCCTAGATCTTAATCCTATTCCTAAGCAGGTCGTGTTGCTGCTCGTGAAAACTCACCAAGTGTTACCTTAACTACTGGGGGCATAGCTCAGTTGGGAGAGCAGCAGACTGAAGTCAAGTGGTTCATTTATCATGTGTTCTGAAAGTCCCGCGTTCAATCCGCGGTGCCCCCATAGCAAATTGTATTAGTAATTTTTTTCTTGTCGGTCGGTTCGCACAGTCAATAACCCAGTAAGGTGCGTTCTGACGAAATAGAAGATCAATAATAAGTACAAGTTCTTATTCATGTCTCGTCATTCGCATCTAAAGTCATAAGTCTAACAGAAATTATGTCCGCTTGTTATAAATAAGTAAGCAAGTCTACTTTCCAAACGGAAACACTTGAGTGCACCCCGCCGCCTTTAACGAGGAATACATATAATTCAAATTTGTGTTTAATGCGTCGCGTAATACCCCCTTCGGGGAGGGGTACAGCGATTTCACCGTCTCATTGACGAACTTCGTGTATAGCCTGCACACATCGCTGATGGGCTGTGATGTCAGGTCGACCGTGTAATTACCTAATCCCGTGTTCTTCCCTGGCTGAATGGGATGAGCGGCGTATACATGATTGATCGCAAGGTCCGCGACCTGACTGAATCCCCACGATTGGTTCGAGCGGAAGAAGCCGTCGGGCATACGATTCTCTTGGAAGAATCCACG
>JASFDH010000036.1:0-46454 GCA_036937195.1 Nidularia pulvinata | reverse complement strand
AAGGGCGTTCCCTCCCTCTTCGCGGACCTCAAATCCCTCTACGCCAACCCCAAAAAACAGCAAGCGATCGAGGACATCGTCGAGGGGCTGCGCAGTTCCTCATCACCACCAAAAGACCTCTCTTCCCAACCCGAAAACCCTTCGTCCCTCGACACCGACCCCTCCACCTACCTCTGGACACTCTACTTCCTCGCACAGCACTACTCGCATCTCTCCCACCAACAAAAAGCCCTCACCATTCTCTCCGAAGCCCTCTCCCACACGCCCACCCTCCCTGAGCTCCTCATGTGCCAAGCGCGCGTGCTAAAACGCGCAGGGGACCCCCTCGGCGCGGCGCGCGCGATGAACGACGCACGGCTGCTGGACGGGCAGGACCGGTCACTAAACACGAAGGCGGGGAAGTACCTGCTAAGGGCGGGGATGGTGAAGGAGGCAGAGGAGGTGCTGGGGCTGTTTACGAAGGTGTGTTGTTTTCTCTGTGACTTTTTTGGGTCGTGGAAGAGGCTGATGAGGTTCGGTGGGCGGTAGAAAGATGCAGTGAGCCCTGCGGCGGATTTGGAGGACATGCAATCATTGCTGTATCTCCTTGAAGAAGCTAACGCGCATAGACGGAATGGGAAGCTCAACCTCGCGCTTAAAAAGTATACGGCGATTCACAAGGTACCCTTCCCCATCTTAAGCTTGTAGTATGTTGGGCTGAATGGCGGGGCATGTAGGTGTTCAATGAGGTCGAAGACGACCAGTACGATTTCCATGGGTACAATATCCGGAAGTTTACTGTCAATATCTACCTCAAGTACGTCCCTTCCCTTCCTCCTCTTTCACTTTAAACTTTCTTTAATTGATTTTACAACCACCTACAGGCTCCTAACATGGGAAGACAAGCTCCGCTCACACCCCGTCTATGTCGAGGCTGCCGTCTCAGCCGCCCAGGTCTGTTCCCTCTCTCTCATCCTCATTTCTCGTTCTCGCTTGAACATACATTTATTGATTGTGTGATATAAAGATATACATCGCGGTGCACGACGACCCGTCATTAGCCACCGGGGGTTCGTCTTCCGGTATGCATAATCTTAGTCCCAATAAATGTGATCGTCGGAGGACTAATCGAATTTGGTATAGGCCAACTGACGGACGCGGAGAAAAAAGCCAAAAAGAAAGCCAAGAAGGCGGAGAAGAAGGTGCAGGAGGACACCAAAAAAGGTAGGTAGCACCACCATCTGTCCTCAGCCTCCTATATTAATGAGTATTCTCCGCCTACAGCACCACAAAGCACGAACGAAGATAAAGGCCTCGAAGTGCCCGCCAAAGACGACGACCCCGACGGGCTGAAGCTGCTCGGCGCGTCGGACCCGTTGGAGCAGGCAGCGAAGCTCCTGAACCCCCTTACGACGCTTACGCCGGAGAGGATGGGCGTGTGGGTTGCGGTGTTTGATGTTGCTCTTCGGCGGAGTGAGTTCTCTCTCATATCAATGCGTCTTTTTTGGTATTAAAGGAGGCTAATGTCGATTGTGCTCTTTTAGAAAAGCTGCTCCAGGCTGTGCGGGCGCTGAACCACGCATGGGCGCTCGATCCTGAAAATCCAGAGGTGCATATCCGGGTAGTGGATCTCAAACAAGCTGGTACGTGCACATCTAACTTATCCCTAGTATCTACTCACTTCCTCGCAGCCTCCTCTCTCCCACAAGATCCCCCCGCCCCCATCGGCCCCCTCCTCGCCTCCAGCCTCCCCTCGCTCATTCCCGATACACTCTCCCTTGACACTTTTAACTCGCAGTACCTACAGCAGCACTCCACCTCCGCCCCTGCGACGATCGCGGCTGCGAAGGTGCTAAAGAAGCTCGACGCCCCGGTGGTAGAAGTGGAAAATACGGTATTTATGACGCTCGGGGAGGAGGTGAGGCTGGATATTCCGGTACGTAACTTCCAGGGCTCTTTTAAGAATCGTACAGCTAACGGGGAGAGTAGACCGCCCAAAAAGCCATCGACTTCCTCACATCCCTCAAATCGCCTCGCGCAGCCGAGTACCGCGCCGCATGCGACGCCCGCTTCCCGCTCTCGACGATTTTCAAGGACCCGGCAGAGCTCGAGCCCCTGCGCCAGGCGGTGCTGGCGGGAGAGGTTGGGCTGTCTGACTCTGCTGAGGTAGTGCCTTGAGTGCTTCATGATCATGATGCTGTTGTGTGGCCATGGTAGATTCAAAAATAGAAATTGAATTAGTTTTGGTTCCTCTAGGCGCGAGTGACTGGAGGAGTTAGTAAGTACTAGGTGGTAAGCAATTCCCGTCTGTTCTCGCCCTTCAATTCCCGTTATTTGCGGGTAACATTCTCTCAGGATTTGACGAGTACACGCCCTGATTCCTTAGATAGCGACACTTCGGCCGTTATTGGACTTGTGCACACCCACTCCCGGCATTCTATCGATCAAGATAGTCACCAGAAAGGATTCTCAACAAATATGTCGGCATGCCGCAGAGCGGTTAGTAGTACTGACGTCGACTCGAGCCGTTCTCGATAACAAGAGTGGAAAATCAAATGCATTCGTTCAATTGCTTCATTTTCGGGTACGAGCTGCTTTGTCGTTGTTTACCAGCATTTCTCTCTTCGTCTAACTATGTATTTATAAGACTTCATCCCACCGTCTCTGCAGAATCTTCCCACTTCTGACGCTCCTTATCCTGCATGTCCGCGATACGGCGACTTCTGATATCGCTTCTTTACTAATATTCTCTACAATATATCCCGAGTCCGACGGCATATGGGAAACTTCTGATACGAGAGATCATGGGATATGGATGTTCATGATATTTGCACTGAGAACACAGCTTCTTAATAAAACTAGTGAGAACTTCTTTCGTCAGTTCTGCCATATAAAACACGCCAATTGTATCGAATCGATCCCTCATGGAGCCCTCATCTCTAATTTCGCTCTGCAGCGCTCTGCTGGTCATCCTCATCAGTTACTGGTTCTTTTCTAAACTCTGGAAGCTCGGGCGGCGAGAAGACTTTCTTCCCCCTGGTCCTCCTACCATTCCCATTCTAGGAAATATCCATCTACTTCCTAAGAAATATTTCCGTCTGCAGTTGAGTATTTTCTCTAGAATTCGAGCAATAATTTCACTCATCTGCTATCATTGAAGATATACCGATTGGGCAAGGACATATGGCCCCATTTACAGTCTTAAGCTTGCATCATCTACCATGATTGTTGTCAGCGGACGCAAGGAAATACAACATATCATTGAGAAGAGTTCTGCGTCCACGTCCGATCGTCCGAACTTCCACCTCGCGGATAGAGTTACTGGATATAATCGACATATTGTCTTGTGCGTTGCATTTTCTATTCGTAGTCTATGTGCATCTGACTCTATCGCTCTAGTACCCACTATTGTGAGCATCTCTATACGAAAATACTGAGCCAAGAAGATTAACATTACATCTTCACAGCGGACACATGGAGAGCTCAAAGGCGAAGCGCGCATGAAATATTAACCCCGCAATCCTGTCGTCAACACCTTCCAATTCAGAAAGCTGAAGCAGTGCAACTATCTTTCGAACTACTTACTGATCCTAAGGTGAATTAATGCAGGCTATGAATCTTATTGTAAATGACTGCTGATTACACTTGTCCGAAGAATTTCGCTGACCATATCCATCGATATACTTTCTCGGTCATCCTCTCTGTTCTCTTCGGTAAACGAGTCCCTCGCAATTCAGCACCTGAAGCACTGCTCTGTTCCGAGATGGTGGAGCACTGGGTGCAAGTAGCAGCCTTTTCGGCCCATCCACCAGTCGACTTGATTCCAATCCTACAGAAAGTTCCCAAGAGATTCGCCTACTGGAAGAGACTCTGCGACACGACGAAAGACTTGCAGATTAAGTTATATTTCACCTTGCTCGAGGAAGTGGAATATCGTCTTTCTCAGGGTATGGAGAACAATTGTTTCATGGAAACTGTTCTTCAGCGAAGCGCCGAATGGGGTTTAGACCGAGATCTTACAGGGTAGGCGATGTTCCATGGATTTCTTTCTTGCAAAGAATCTCGGACAAGCTGACAATTCAATGTAGTTATTTAGGAGGGGCGCTGGTTGAAGCTGGCACCGATACCACTGCCACGTACCTGACATCCTTAATTCTTATGTTAGTAGCCCATCCAGAAGTTCAGAAAAAAGCGCAAGCGGAGATAGATTCTGTCATCGGCCCGGACACGATACCAGTCATTGACGACATAGCCCGTCTACCATATGTGCAGGCAATTATCTATGAGGTAAGTCTAAATCTGCTGTAAGGGTATTGCATTGCTCTAATACTGATATATTTTTAGACTCAAAGGTATAGACCAGTTGTTCCTCTTAGCATTCCCCATGCAGCGACAGAGGATGTGGTCGTACGAAACCTAATTCTGTTTTTTCCAATTCTCCTATTGATACCATTTTGGAACAGTACGACAAGTACATAATCCCGAAAGGGGCTACCATATGTCATAATATCTGTAAGAATACATTCATAACTTATCTTGTGTATTTCAATGCACGCTGAGCGCAGGGGGTCTTTTCCATGATCCGGAAGTTTTCGACGAGCCGGAGAAATTCAACCCAGATCGCTTCCTCGGAAACCCTGACATCGCAAAGATAGTTGACACTCAAACTTTTGGTGGTGGGAGAGTTAGCATCTTTCTTTAAAATCGTAATCTTCCTTTGACACTGACTATTCTATCGTCCTTAGCATTCCTGCCCTGGGGTACATCTTGCAAAAAATTCATTAGTATGCCGGTTCACTCTTTTTGAACTGTGAGTACAATCGTGAGAGACTTATCGACTTTCTAGATTTTAAACACTATGAACCTTTTGTGGGGTTTCAATTTCGGAAAGGCATGTGATGAGAATGGAGATGAAATCGAGGTCGACCTCAACAACTATAAGGAGGTATTTCATCCATTGTTGGTACCATGGATCATTATCTGACACTGGAGAAACAGACCATCGTTTACACACCTAATCCTTTCAAGTGCAGAATAAATGCCCGTGGTATTCAACAAGAAGCGACTATCCGCCGTGAGTTCCAGGCAGCCGAGGCGGATTTTTCGCACTTCGAACACGGCATTTCCGTTGATGATATAGAATATTTGCGTAAGCTCCGTGAAGAATTATAATGGAGTTTGGGGGCTGAAGTACTCGTAAACATCATGATTCTTATGAGTTGTCTCCTCTCAGGGCTCAATAGCCGACATCTTATGAGGCAACCTCCCAAAATCTAAATGCCGGTAGTCAGACATTGTTAATGGAGTTTCGCGGCTCTTTCCCCCCTGCTCTACTTGTTACAGCTCGAATGCCAGATGCTTATTGCCAGACGAGTGGTCACCGGAATCATGCCAAGAAGCAAGGTCTACTCCCACTGGATGACAACCCGACACGCAATGTTGAAGTTAACTCGGCGTTATATTTTTCCAACATAGGCTCGAATTTCTTCAGATAATTTAGGTGGACACAAATTATGATAGTTGTTCAAACTGGACAGGCGTCTTCAATTGATCGGCTTCGAGAATTAGATTAATATAGGTCCGAGCCCATTGCTAACCCCTCATCCACCAGGTACTCCGGTGGGATATGCGTCCGAGTTCTGATATAAAGGATCATGGGACACAGATATTTCGTCCGATTCTGAACTGATTAGTCTCCCTATGATCATTGGGACAAGCCTTCGGCATAAAAGGGGAGTCATTGAAACAACCTGCTCACGGTGCCCTTATCTCCTTCCCCTTGCCAGCGCCCTGCCGGTCGTCCTCATCAGTTACTGATCTTTTTCTGAGCTCTGGAAGATCGGACGAGGAGAGAACTTCCTTTCTCCTGGTCTACCTGCAATTCCTGTTCTTGGTAACATTCATCTTCATCCCAAGGAAAAATTCCGTCTACAGTTGATTTTTTCTTCGGAAAATTGATGGACAATCACGGGGCGGGGGCGGGGGCCGCCGCCGCCGCCCACTCATTTATGTATTAATCACTGAAAATACACTGAATGCGCGACAACATATGGTACTATCTACAGCCTTCAGCTTGCGTAGTCGCAATTGACAAGAATCAGGAACGATAATATAAATATGTATTTACATGTATTTACCGCGCACAGCCTCCATCCCATCACTTATCATTCCGAATCTTGCTTCCTTTCTTCCCTCAGTCATTCCGCTCACAGCAGTGTGACTGAGGGTATGTTTACCTTTTATCTTTTGTTTTGTATATTGTACTTACATTATTATTAGTTAAAGCACATCACTGTGCTTATCTAGGTATGATAATATAGTCATTCCACTCACAGCAGTGTGACTGAGGTTAAAGCACATCACTGTGCTTATCTAGTACTTATCTAGTGCTTCTCTAGCCTTTGTCTAGATCTTGTCAGCAATTACTAGACTCAAGTAAATACATGACATTGTGGAGAAGAACCCAGCATCCACATCTGATTGTCCTATGTTCCATCTTGCAAATAGAGTTACAGGGATAATCATTATATGGCCTTGTGCTTCATCCTTTTTGTTTCTTAAATTGCCTAAGTATGACATTGTCTAACTAGCACACACTATTGTGAGCACCTCACTACCAAGATACTGAACCAAGGCTCAGAACAGTATCTTTATAGCAGACACATGGAGAGCCCAGCTACAAAGTGCACATGAAATATCAATCCAGCAATCTTGTCGTGTATTTAGAGGCAAAACAATTATCTTTCGACCTTATAAATGAGTGCTTTTGGGCTAGAAACTTTCTCGATGACCTGCAGGCTAAATCTTCCCTTTCACTATTGTATGGTCCCTTTGGTTTACTTTCACTACTACTGCTTCGAGCTCTGTCGTGCCTTCTCCTGTACAGGGATCCAGAAGTTATGGCCGTAAGAACGAGCCTATGTACATATAATTGTTGGAATACCAAGCGCTCTACCAATGCATAGCGCTATGTTGGTGTCCGCTTTTGTCACATTTCGCAATTTTATTGTCTCCATTCATTTTTTATTTCATTCTTATAGTTTTACTTATCATTTCACTTCTAACTTATTTTACTCCTTTATCTCCATTTAACACAAATATTAGTAGTATTTAGGTAGCATTGTAACGAGACAAATCCCCTGCACGTTTGCCAGGGTCACTGATGAACTTGGATGAGCCTCGCAGTCAAACTCATCTCAACAGTAATTTTATACATACAATACCGAAACCATAATCTGTGAATGCGATTCTACCTTGTATAGGCCCAATTAGCTAATAGAGTTCCCTGCAATCATGCTGGTCCAGGCGACGACCTCTGTATTCTAGAATGACGCTAGCCATCTTGCTGGTAAGCGGGGGAGAGGCAATGTCCATGGATAAATGTTTCACTTGAACCTTTCATACTTCTTTGTTGACTGGACAGGCATCATACGAGTGCAACATTCGACTAGCGTTCGTTGCCAGTAGCAGTAGCGTTCGCTTGCAATCATAATTGCTCTCACTTCATCGAAGTTACGCGTGATAACGTGGTTGAATTCCATTGTAGTCATGTATGTAAGTCGTCGCGTCCTCTCTAAGTATGTACTATGTAAATACAGGTTTTGCGAACAAGATAGGGATTTAATAGTTTGTTGGGGGTGTCCAGTGTGAGCGGGAAAAACAATAAACTCTCCGCAAATCAATCACTGACAAGAAATGTTTGAGAATTATGTGATGGGTATAAATTATAACGCGAAAAGAAAAGGAGGTTGAATGCAGGATAAGTTGGATGCAGGAGAGATGAGGAATGGAATGCAAGAAAAACAAACTATAATGCAAATGAAAGTCGAATATCAAAACTATGGCTTCGCCGCCGAATACGGGGGCAGCGAAGCAGTCGAAGAGGACGGTGTTAGTACAGCAAGCGACGTCGGGAGTTTAGGCGCGAGCATCCCGCTCGGCTCAGAGTTCGGGCCAGGCGTCGCGGGGCGGGAGAGCGCAGGTGTGCTAGGCTGCGAGCGGTTATGCGCCATGTGAGCGCGGATGAGATGACCCGCGGCGAGGGCGCTAAGGAGGGAAAGCTCGCCAGCCATGACGGCGGCGGCGATGATGCGCGCGAGGGCCTGGGCGTTCTGGCCTGGGTGCGTGGGGTGCGCGCCCTTGATGCCGAGCATGTCGAGCACGGCTTGTTGTGGTGCGAGGACGGTACCGCCGCCGACGGTGCCAACTTCGATGGAGGGCATAGAGATGGTCATAAGGAGATCCTCGCCGTTGTTCGTTCTACGCCACAACAATATTAGTAGAAGCTCGTGATGAAGAAGAGGAGAGGAAACTCACGGTTCCATGAGCGTCATGCAATTCGAGCTCTCCACATTCTGCGCAGGGTCCTGGCCCGTCGCAATAAAGATCGCTGTCAAAATATTGGCCGCATGGGCATTGAACCCGCCAATCGAGCCTGCCATTGCGCTGCCCACCAGGTTCTTCTTCGTGTTCAAATTGCATAGCGCCTCCACCGTCGTCTTCAGCACGGCCTTCACCACCTTGCCCGGAATCACCGCCTCCGCGACCACGCTCTTCCCGCGCCCTTCGATCCAGTTGATTGCCGCAGGCTTCTTATCCGTGCAGTAGTTGCCCGATAGCGCGAGGACAACCATTTCCGGGAAGTGGGTCTGCATCACCTCAAGGGCCTTCTCCGTCCCCTTCGAGATCATGTTCATCCCCATCGCGTCCCCAGTCGCCGTCGCAAACCGCACAAACAGCGTCCGTCCCGCCAATGCCGTCTTGAGACTCTTGAGCTTCGCGAACCGCGAGGTGCTCTCAAACGCCTCCTTCAAAATCGCATATCCCTCCTCGCTCGCAATCCACGCCTTCGCCTCTGCCGCCACCACAATCGACGGGAAGTCAATCGCCGGGCCTCTCGTCATCGCGTCCTGGGTGATCACGGTCGTCACGCCGCCACCAGCATTGAGCGCCTTGCATCCGCGCGATGTGGATGCGACGAGGGTGCCTTCGGCGGTGGCCATGGGGATGGGGAAGAGCGTGCCGTCGACGTTGAGTGGGCCTGCGATGCCGAGTGGGAGTGGGATGTATCCGACGACGTTCTCGCAGCACGCGCCAAGCACGCGCGAGTAGTCGTAGTGCGATAGAGGGATGTCCGCGGATTCCAGGGACTGCGTCAGGGATGACCGGGCTGTATCGGGGACGGCATCAGCATCATCATCCTGCACATCGAAATGAAAGAAAACTCACATATCAACGCCCTGCGTATCTTCACCGCCCGCTCGAGCTCATCCATCCCAAGAACCTTCTCCAGCGCATACGGCGCAATCTTGCCATTCTGCGCGAGGAGAATCACCTCCTCGTCATTCAGCAATGCCAGGCTGGCGCTCAGGGGCCGAGGCCCATTCTCAAACACGTCAATGCACTCCTCGAGGCTGCGCACACTGTCCAGGGGCTCGTTCTCCGACGACGCGTCGGATGCGTTGGAGGAGTGCGGGGTGGGGAGGGCGGCGGCCTTGAGCTTGCGGTCGACATCAGCGAGCGTGAAGGTGTTCACCTTCGAGAGCGGTGGCGGTGGCGGGGCGAGGATAACCTTCCGCTGCGGAGACGTCAAGGGCTTCAACATCATCTCCTGCTGTACCTTCGCCCTCGTCGGCGTAACCTGTACCTTCTCCTCGCGCTTCTCCTCCTTCTCCTTCTCCTCGCGCTCCTCCTTCTCGCCCCTCTCAAACCGCACACCGCCACTCTTCGCCTGGCCAACATCATTAAGACCGTTCAGGCCCAAACCAGCAATACCCTTAAGGAGGTACCCATTGAGAGAGATGCTGATCGCAAGCACGACGACGATCCACTTGCTCAGGATCGGGTCGCCGACGAGGCGCGTCCACGAGGACATGAACGCCTCGACCATCTCGGAGAACTTGCGCCGCCTCTGGATCTCAGGCGTGGCAGACGAGGATGAAGCAGCGATGGATGCGGGGGACGCAGACGCCGAGTTCGCAAGGAGCATAAGGGATGCGGGCGGGGTCACGCGGATATACACGGGCGGCGAGATTTTCACGAGGAGATCGCGCTCCTGCTCGTCCTTCTCCTCCTGCGTCGTGTTCTCCTCCGTGTCCGATACGGTGGCCTCGAGGGACGCAGTGTGCTCGTCGACGAGCGCCTGGAGGACCATGCGCAGGCCGGGTTCCGTGATATCCACTTTGCGGATGGCGGGCGCGGGCGCGGCGGGGTGCGCAGGGTGCCGGCTGGGCGTGAGGGGCGTGATGAGGTTCAGAATGTGCAGTGTCAAGAAGGACGCGATCTACCCCCAAACTCATTAACACCACATTCCAAGTATCAAAAAAGGAGCACTCACCAAAAGCAGCTTCAGCCTCGCCACCGGGTTCTCTTGCTTCCCCTCCTCCCCTAACACCTTCTTCCCCTTCCCGCGCTCCTCCTTCCCACTGCTCTGGTGCCCAGGAAGACTACTCCCCTTATCCCCCAAAAACCTCTGCGCCCACGTCTGCTCCTTCGCCTTCGCAGGCGCAGGGGTGGGGGCGGTCGGGCGGCGGATTGCGCTGGGCTTGCCGGAGGCGGAGGAGACGGACGGGGAGCGGGATCGCATGGTCGTTAGCGCGCGGGCTGTTTGGATGCGCCGAACCTGGATAGAGAGTGAGTTTGTTAGCCGGGGTGCTCGGGGTACGGGATGGGAGTGGAAGAAAGAGACAATAGACACAATGAAGGAAGGGCCATGTCCCGCCTCTGCGCACAGTTATCCCAATACGACATCGGGCATAGGCACGGGCACATGCACGGATCTTTGCCTCTACACACGTGATGCGAACGGAAGAAGTTCAGGGAGCCACACCGCCACCGGATGTTGGGCCCAGGTTACAGGGGCTGATCAGGAAGCACCCCACGCGAGCGCCACCAAAGGCGGCAGCTCTAACACCAAATGTATCCCAATCCCCATACATTATGGAAGCGAGTGAGGTCATCAAAAAAAACCAGGCGAAGAAAAAAAAACAAGAGGGAAGGAAGAGAGAAGAGAAGCTCACCTCAATCATAACACCTAGAATCGCCGCAAGGTAAGTGCATAAGAGGAGACAGTCGACGCCGAGGATGAGCGCGGCAAGCGCGCACACCTCGCGCAGGCCGCCGACTTTGCTGTTCGCCCCGACAACGAGAACCGCGATTTCGAGCGCGTAGTCGCGCATAATGGGGGGGTACACCTTCGTCAAGCTCTCCGTAATAACCCTCGGGGCGGGCATCATCACCGGGGCCCCACCGGCAGACGCACCCGAGACCGGGGCAGTAAGATGAGGATGTGTGAACACGGCCCTCGCGAGGCGAATTGGCTTGTCGAAGCCCACCGTGCACACGAGGAACGGCAGCGCCTCGGTGAGCGCGACGGGGTCGATGGGGATGCGCAGGCTCATGGCGACGGGGAGCGCGAGGAGCAGTGCGAGGACGGAGGAGGAGAGCACGGCGAGAGGGAGCCAGAAGTTCGACCCGAGCCGGCGGGAGCGCGCGAAGAGGAGGACGAAGGTCGTGTGCATGAGGATGTAGCCGAGGAGAATGAGGAGGATGTCGAGGGAGTCGGCTTTCTGTAAGGACGGAGGTAGCATGCATAAGTGGGTGTGAAAAAAAGACGGTATGGAGAGGGGAACGAACCTTGGCGAGATCCCAGAATCTAACAACCAATGCGCCTGCCGCATACGCGACCCACGTCGCGCTCTTCATCTGCCCAATAGGCGTCATCTCCCCTTCCCTTCCACTCTCTACCTCAAACCTCACCCCCTCCTCATCCACCATATTCAGCCCCTTCTCTCCCTCACGCCCCTTCAAGGCGGACACCCACTCGTCCCGGGCCCCCGGGACAAACGCCAATGTCTGGGTAAACGTGCGAGAAGTAGCTTGGGTGTAAGTGAAGCAGGGCGGGGCAGGGGCGGCGGAGCGGTTGACGGGCGCGGGGCGGTGGCAGATGGTTGTGTATTTTCTAGCACCTGAGGACGGGGCGGAGGAAGCGAGGTGTTGTGTGAAGTTGAGGGTGGAGGCGGATAGGGGCGGGGTGGATAGGGTGAATGCGTCCGGTACGTGCTGCAGCAACAAAAAATCAATACCAATACGAAGGACCATATAAAAGTCAAAGACACGCACCTCCTTCCTGCCTACGCCGTCCAAGCTCACTACGACCTGCTGCACCTCCATGGGCACGACCCACCTGTCCCTCCCGCCCTTGGCGTGGAACCATGCATTCTCTCTGACGGACACCCACTCCCCGTGGCGGAAGAGCGCATGCGAGGGACGCAGGGGCGTGTCGGGGGGCGGAGCGAGGAAGGCAGAATGCTTGATAGCGCTGAGGATGTGGAAGTACGCGAGAGTGCCAACAATGCTGAAAAACACGATGGTCTCTATTGGGGTGTAGGCCGCATGCAGCGCGAGGGGGCGCAGGAGGGTGCGCATCATTGTAAGGGGCCTGTTGAGAGGCAGGGGCGTAGGCTGGACGTAGGAATAGTACTGCTCAAGCAAGTAGAACGAATCCCCCTGCTATGTTTCTTGGGGTGCGGGATAGAAATAGCCAGTCGTACGATGCGGTTCAAACTTTTTATCCGACCTCTGCCAATTCGCTCGACTGGGCCTGTCGGCCAATCAGGGAAGAGAAGGACCCCGATCACCCATGTTGCCATCAGAGGGTGCATTCCGGTCGGCCGTTGACCCTGGCTCCATCCCCGAGCCCCATCCCCACTCCGCCTGTAACGCAAAGCGTCACCCGAGAATCGACGTTCATCCGCTCTGTCTTCCGCCCTCGTCCTGCTGCTCCATCCCGACACTCGCACTCCCTGCGTTGCGCCCTCTTTCATCCGCTGTCCACCATCATGATTCAGAAACTGTCTTCCCACATCGGAACATCCTACTATCTATCATCCATCAAGTTCCTTCCTTGTTTATTGTCAAGCGGCCGCTGCTCCGTAATACCCACCCACGCCAATATTCCACCACCCACGAAATAAACCAAACCACTCCACCCCCACACTGAGCTCTAAATTGTATTCGAACATTCGAGCCACCAACAATGATTTACAGCAAAATCGTTGCGGCCGTAGTATGCTTATGCATGGAATGCTCTTATCTGCTTTGTGACCAATAGCACCATCTGGGCAATTCATGTGGTGCGCTGCTGCGATGTGCTCTAGTCGGTAACTGGCTCACCTCTATACGCGTACTTGGGCTCTAAGTATAGTGGAACTCTATTACCCCACATCCTTATACGCAAAGTCAGAGCCAATCTCCATTCTCCGCCCAACCTTCCAAAGCCAATCCGCTCATACATCACTATTATATCCTACAACTTTCCATACGGACCCCACATCATCTCTCCTAAATCCCTCCGCCAGCGCTATCTGTGTTATCTCCATAAAACAAGTTATCCAGCGGTTTCCTCCTCCCCCATCGGGCTCGGCCCCTGCCCGTTGTACCTGCCTTCCTGGTATCTACGCAGCTGCTTTACTTCTGGAATTCCAAAGTCCCACATTAAAAGATCTCCTGGCGCGGCCGTAGTTCTAACAATACAGCAGCCTCTCTGCAAGTACCAATATTGCTATTCTCGTGCTATCAGGAAGCTGTATTCTCGCTGCGCTTACTTACTATTGGCTCGGGCTATCAGATTCTGGACGATCTTGCTATCACGTTCTCGTATGGGTCTTATCAGTCATTTGCGTCCGCTCTTTTGCAGGCTCGAATACGATTTATAATTGATTCGCCCAGCTCTGAACGGTCGATGGCATCTTGGATACTTCATTATTACCCGCTTGGTGCTGCCTTTGTGCTCCTTAGTTCAGCCCCTCCTCGTGCCTACCCTGCACTACACACTCACTCACATTTGCAAGCGCTATTGGTACGACAGACTAGGACCTGTTTCGTGCTAGGACCCACAGCATCCGCCTCTCTTACCACATCACGTCGGACTCCTTTCGCCCTAGCACGAATCCAAACTGCCTTCAAGTCAACGCTTCCCCATGCGCTCCCTTCTTTTCCGCATGCCAATGTCTCAAACCCTATTCCAACACTTCCTAGTACCTATCCTGTCCACCACGCCAAGCACTACCACTAGGCCAAACGAGGGCCCGTTGGTACTTGCTCCGCGCTAGGACCCCCAGCGCTCGCCTCTGCACCTTACTGCTTCAAGTTCCGGCGAATAAATAAATAGTCGAGGATCGCGCATTTCTTGTACGACTTCGTAATAAGACCACTTCCCGCCCCGAATTTCTGGCTCGACTGTAGATGCGGCGTCTTTCATACTTGACCATGTTGAGACTTCTCGCAGCCAATCTATAAGCGAACCCCCTCATAGTCAATATTACACCGGACCAAGCACCCATGCACACCCAAACGCGACTGAAGTCTGTCCGCCGCCCTTACCCGTCCACAACTATAAAGAGCACAATCTTTACCAAATGGGCTCGCCAAAGCCCATCCCTGCACAACAGACGCTGGTGCTGACACTCGGTCCGAATTCACGCAGGATCATCGCAACACCCATCGGGCAGGCTCAGGGTACAGTGGTCAACATACTCAGTTACATTCAGCTCAGAAATCCATCCGCCTCCAACTCTCTCGTCCTCCCAACATGTTTCGGATTCGAAAATACCATGAATATTGCATATCCACCGGTCCGAATTCACCAGTGTCACTCGGTGCCACCTACGATGAATGAATCAAGGATGGCGACTCAGGTGAACCGGCTTCGAACTCTCTGCCACTATCATTCAGGATTCGTGTTGATACTTTACACTTGGACGCATTCAAATTCGTCTCTCCTCTCAGAAGGGCTGTTTGTTCCATCGGTAGATGAAACCATTCTATCCCCTCAAACCGCCATATCTCTAGGCATATTTGGCCCCCAACGTCCCGTCTTCACGGATCCAAAGAGAAGTTCAACTTCTAATGCCACCAGTGACCGCCTCTGCCCACCACCCTTCTGTGCCCATCACCTTCTCATCTCAGTCGTATTGTACCATGTGCAAGATGATCATTCACTGGGCCTACATCTTAAATACATAGGTCGAATCAAAGATGTACTATCATGGCTTCCAGGTCACCACCGCCCTTTCTACCATCTGCCTAAGTCGCGACATTCTCTCCCGTATCAAATTCCTGCTCCATCTTGAGGCCGCTATAAATAAAATCACTGATATGCCAATGCATATCATATCTACTCTGTGATCCACTCATAATATCAATATGGAGTACATTAACATGCACAGGTGGCAGTGGTCCCTCCAGCACAGACATTCCACACCTCGCAAACATGGGAGAAAACCAGGCCAAATGTCGCTTCATCGGTGCATACACGCTCCCGCGTGAGTTCATTAACACGACAGCTATTTTTTACTCGGGCATACACAGGCACCCCGAGGAAGGAAGAAAGACACACACGGATCATATTTCCCTGGCTCTGCCGGCACCGTTTATGGTACCTACGCACTCGTCATAAAAAATATGCAGTGAGCCCTGACGTGCTAAGTAGCCAGTCACAATGCAATTACCCTGGTCATTATTCCCTGACTCCGATCTATGAATACCGCATTGGCAGGCATCAGGCTGGATACGTCACATTGCTAATTAAGTATCTACCACAACGAAATTGCCGTGTCTGTCAGGACCTGCAGTGCTGCTTACAGCAGGCATCCGCAGACTCGCCGTGATAATCGGCACAATGCGCTGCTAAATTTATGGCAAGCTTCCAAGTTCATTGTAAGTATGCACAAAAGTATGCATGCTCATATTCGTTTTCATCATCCGTGAGTTTATACTCCGTTGGAGAATGAAATTTTCGTGCCGTCGAAGATCGTTTTCAGCCCCATAATGGTGGCATATTGACCCAGGGCTGAAGAAAACTTCAGACTAACAATAACGTTGAGCGTCAACTTGAGGTTTAAAGCACGGAGAAATGGCGGAACACCCCCGGACCGTCCTTCCGTTCGGGTATATCCGAGTAATATTTGATGGCATGAACTGCACCGTTTTCTTTCTATCTCATTCAACCCCTCATGCAGTGATATCTCTCAAACAAACGAAAACCTCGTATATATTCTTCCCCAGGGCCTTGCAAATCAGAGTTTGAATTAATTATTCACCGAGTACTTCTGCCCTTATGTGACCATGGGATTCAAGAATCACATTGATAATTCCTCAGCCACAAGTGACTCCAGCCGCAAATCAATACACTGGGTGTGCATGTAACATTATGGGATTTCAGTCGATATCTTGCTTGGAACCCGGAACTTGTTGTATATTAGGCGTTATCATTCACGCATTTTCTTGATACAATAAACTGGGCACTGTGGGTCCGCCGTCCAAGGGGTCCAGTTTTGGCCAAGATGAATATCTCGACGACGACATCATCGGAACAGCAGTTCGAACGAATAAAGGACCTTTTCTTTATCTAGGTATTCGAATTTCGCTTCCGCTTATTACGGGTGTCGTTAAATTCTTCAGAGATAACATTGATTCTGGAAGGTCTTCAGCTTAACTTATCATTGACAAATACCTGCTCCAAAATCTACTTCTTTCTGGTTCTTGGAAGGGTGGAAACACTCTCGAAAGATACGTGGCGTATTTCTTGACTGTCGTCTTGATGCCTTGGACTTTTTTTACGGCTTATGACATCACGTTTTCTTATAAAATACAGAAAGTTGCTATTCGACTCAAGTGTATGTATGTAATCCTCGCCTCGAAACAAAGTATCTCCGTACTCATAGGATCCAGGAATTTACGCCGCCGCCCCCCGAGATTCTACACCTCGAATAAGTAGGCTCGTTACCGTCCTTCTATGGCCTTACTACCGAAGTATGCAGAACCAGACGTTGGCTTAGGCCCCAGATTTGGAGTGAGAAATAACTGAGCATTGTTCCTTCAACTTGAAGTTCTGGACGGGGATGGCACTGGAAACTTCGCTATAAAATTAGTACTTGTAGTTTTTCAACAAATGCATGTTTACTTGGGTCTATGAACAATTTCATTCGAAAAAGATGATCCCTCTCCTTCGAGAGTAAGGAAGCCTGCATGAAATCAAATCCGCCAATCCTCCTTTATCCACTGTTCCCTCCACCCGAAATTTCAACCTTTTCAAATTCACAAACATCTCGCTTCCAAAAAGCTGATCAAAGAACTCCCAATTGATGAGATGCACATCCAAGTCCCCGACCCTCGACAACAAAATGCTCAGCACCACTTCTTCCAAACCCGGACTCTTGAGCGACGCCAGTGTCCTCATCGCCCAATGACCGCCACTGCTGTGCAGCCTATCATCATAATATACGAACCGCTCAATGTGTATAGACCTCAGACCTGTTAGAAGCCCCAAATTGTTGCATGCAACGATCTCAGTGACGCTCTGCACCTCGTGCTGCGACCATGTGGGGTTTCCCGCTACGAGGGTGTGCGTAACAATGACTTTGGAGATGTGCACTCGCGCTACGGTGAGCCCGCCCGAGCAGTTGTGCACTTTGTTGCCTTCGCTGAAGCCTAGAGTAAGGTAGCGGAGGTGAGGTCCTAAATGGGAGAAATAGGAGCCGAGGATTATAGTGTCTCCTTCCTCCAGGGGAGAGATATTTATGTGGTTGACGATCGGGATGGGGTTGTGGGAAAGGATCCAGTTAAGAATTTCTCGCTTTGGGCACTCGCCAATATGCAGATAATTTACAGAGGGAGGAAGACGTTTAAAGTTGTGCTTGGCCAGTGGGGGCAGCTCTCGTCTATGAATCCAGCTGACGCCGTCTATGGATAGTTTTTGAAGGAGGGGGAAAGCGATAATGGCGTCCAAGAGGTCATCGAACCGTTCAAATTCGATACCTCGCAGCTGTAAATCTGACAGCGTCGGCGCGAACGTGAACATAAAAGTCGATTTTGACGATGTATGCAAAGCACGCCAATCGACATTGCGCAATTTTAGGAGCGCAACTCTTGATAGGACCTCGAGGAATGGAATAAGACGTCGCAGCCACCGGGCATCTAACACTCCTGGAGAGAGCTCGAGCTTCCGAACGAAGGTAGGGAAGGTGGAAAGTCGATTGATCACGAGCGACGTGAATTCATCGACATTGCAATGGTCCAGAATGACAGTTTCGAATAGATGAACGCGGCTGGATGCAAGCCAAGACGTGCAAACCAAACCGCAGTGCTTCAGCGATCCGAAATCATCCCGCAGATAGCTGACTATCGCATCATTTAGTTCCTGTGGTAAAAGAGGCATCAGCTGAGTGTTTGGGGAGCGAATTTGTGAATCAAATGTTGGGAATCAAAGATGGAGGATGGGCACTGATAAAAATTATATATACAGCGCTCGAGTGCTACATAAGTTTCGACGAAATTAATTGGGCCTAGTGCTGTACCCTACATAGTAACAGGATCAGTTTCTTGCCGAGTTTTAAATTCAGAAGTTAAAAAGATAAAGTGAGAATCGACCAATACGTACATTCGCCCGGGTATAGAGGTCTGAAGTATAAAGTAATTGAGTTGGCATTATTACCATGGTCCGCAGGCTGGCGCATCCTTTTGGTTTCACCTCGCTATTGAGATTACTTACCCCGTAGAGATGTTCAGGAGAGCTAAAGAAAGCCATCTTGCCCCATCAGAGGATACAGATCCTTACCGAGTCCAGAAGTAATCTGTATGCATAGAAACATATCATGTTTCAAGCCCCACAGCGGCTTCGACGGTGTTGGCGGTATCGTCGAACAGCCTAAACAATAGGATTTACGAAGATAGCTATCCAAAATCCGGTCAGGTGCCGAAGGAGGTATTCCATTTCTTACAGTAGTGAGAGAGACGAGAGATTCACAGTAACTAGTAACAGGTTATAATTGCGGACTACGCGAGCCCGGAGGCGAATGAACTTAGAACTGACGCCGATCGGTGTATGCCGAGCACGGCAAACGCCGATCTAAAGGCTTGAACTCAAAATATAAAACTGTACAGAACCTGCGGTTCGGCGATTCCCGAGGGAGCCACGGTACTCAGAACACGCTTAGGATCGAGTCCATCGTCGTCGTCGCCGCCAGTCAAGATGGTCAACATTCCCAAGTGTGTATTCACCGCCGTGCATCCTATGTCCATGCTGCTGACAATTTCTCCTGTGTAGGGTCCGCAAGACATGTGAGTACACCCTAGAATTTAGCTTGCCTGGAGGATAGTGTACCGACAGATTTTCTGCGATTTAGATTGCAAGGGCAAGGCCTGCAAGAAGCACACGTATGCCCCCCTTTTTTCATCTTGATATTTCTGTGGTTTTTGACACTGTTCCGTGTTCACAGTCCCCACAAAGTGACGCAGTACAAGAAGGGCAAAGACTCCCTCTTCGCGCAAGGAAAGCGCCGTTACGACCGGAAGCAATCAGGTTATGGTGGTCAGACAAAGCCGGTGTTCCACAAGAAGGTGTGTTGCGCATTGTTGGTGGTCAACCCATACTAGGGCAGAATGCTGATGAGCTGTGATGCGCTGTAGGCCAAGACGACAAAGAAGGTCGTCCTGCGGTTGGAATGCACTGTGTGCAAGTACAAAATGCAGATGTCCCTGAAGCGCTGCAAACAGTGCGTCTATTCATCTTGTCTGTTGCTACTATTGCTTACATTTCCCCCAGTTTCGAGCTCGGTGGTGAGAAAAAGACCAAGGGTGCCGCGCTTACCTTCGTACGTTCCTTGTCGATTACTTTCGTCACCGCATCTCATACTTTATTTTACAGTAAGCGTCTTATTTTACATCTATGTTGCATCTCTTTTTTTGTCTCCACTTCCAATATGATATGCTTGCATGCATCCCGTGCGGTCGAAATCAATTGTACCATACCATATCGTGAACTTTGGAGCCCCCTTGCCAGACATCTTGTCGTTCAACCAGTCATCGCGATACGGAAGCATGCCATCCCTGGCCTTGCAACGTTTATTGAAACTTCTGATTCTCTCTGTAGATACAATTACATGACTGTTGTTCGTTTGTTGACACACTCATGGACATACCACTGAGCGGTCGATGAAGAGAAGAGGAGCAGGTGTTTCTTTTACAAGAAGAGACTGCTGTTGCCTTCCACCAGGATTTTGTTATTGATGGTTCCTGGGTTTTTTGGTTGAGATTTCTTCGGTTTTCCTGAACACTCACCCGCCAAGAAGCACTGAGGACGTGCTCTCATTGAAATCGCAGCTATCTTCAAACTGTATTCGAAGGTCATAACAGTGAAATGCAAACTGTGAAGTACATTCAAGGCCGAGTAATACGTAAGCTCCTATAAGCTCGCGTTACTCATAGCTTCAATATTTTGCCATCAGTTGTATGTGCTAAATTTGAGAGGGATCATCATCATTCTCAGTCATTCCCGTCTATTGAAAGGAATCGAAAATAGTACTTGAAGAATAAAATATATTGCTTGCGTAGATGATCATACCCCATCCCCGATATCGCAATCTCATTCACGTACATGCGTCGCGACGCGCGTTCGACGCAGCAGAAATTTAACACCACTCATGCTGTGAACTTTGGAGATACCTCACAACCTACCTGTAGCCTGCCTATCTATATCGCCTCGATGTGATAAAAATCTGGACCATTGCAGTGCTGGGAACTTGACTTTTTCTCTCGTGGAATCCACGGCACGAGGGAGAGCACTCAGCAGATGGCATCGCCACCTGATTCCTGCGCGGTGTGAGTTCGAACTCTATTTGTTCCTCAGTGTGACGCTGACGAGGACGATCAGGTAGTGTCTCGAACGGTTTGCGTCTGCAGCGCCGGCGGGGAGTAAGGGAGTGGAGCGGGGTCTACACGATCCCAAGGCGCTCAGCCGCGGCAGCGGGGAAAACAGTGAATATTGAGGCAATTATGCTGTATTCCGCTACCTGCATGTCACGACGAAGCCATGACATCGAAAAAAGCGCTGTGGAATAGCTCAGAAGCTACAAAACGAGATGAGGCGCAGTTCCGTAGACGCCCATATCCTGTCTCGCTCCTTGGTCAACTCAAACGCCCAATTAGTGTCCTGACTCCGACTCACTCCCTCACCAAAATATAAATATACCCTACACTCGTCTTGCTTCTACCGCACCCTCTGGATCTCTGTCTCAGCCGCAGGTATGGACGCACGAGTCATCCTCACTCCAGGTCTCGCCGGGCAAGATGATAGATTAGACGCCCTGCATGCGCTCTTCGAGGAGCTCCAGCTCAAGAGCGTCGAGGCAGCCAACCCCCTCCTAGACCTCATAAGTTTTACTAGCCTGACCCACTACTTTGGAGTAATCGATGTCGAGTGTTCAGGTAACGCCTCTCCGCCTCCAGTCGTCAACAACTTGGTACGCCCCCTTCACTGCAGTCAAGTCTCAGGATACAGTACTTAACAGCATCTCATGTCTAGCCCATCGACCCGTACTTCAATCACCCCCTAGGTACGCCCCCAACCCACCCCGGTAACCTCGCAGGCTTCGTCTACCTCATCCCGTCCTCGCAAGACGTGCACAACGCGCTGCACATCGGCGAGCTCAGCGTCGGTATCATCCTCAAGCCCGAGTTTCGGAGGCAGGGAGTAGCAACAGAGGTTATGCGTGAGGTCCTCAGCATTGCATTCGCCGACCGCTCGTGCCATCGTGTACAGGCCGTCGTCGCCGACCCTAATAGGAATGGCTACACTGTTGCCTTCTTCGTGAAAGGGTGCGTACCACTGCCAGCCACTTCTAATTTAGAGGATTGACAATTGTACTTTGCTCCCTTCTAGTGGGTTCAACCACGAATGTGTCCGCCGCCGCGCATACTTCGGCCCATACGACCATGAATGGAAGGACGTTGCCTACCTAGCCGTTCTGGACACAGAATACGTGGTTCGGTCCCAGTTCGGCGCCGGCCTTGCCCCTAGCGCACCGAAGTCACTCTGGGACGAGCTCCTGGCCCGCCATTCCCGCGAGCGCGAGGAGCTCATGCGCTGGGAGGACCGGCAGGGCATCAAGCGCTCTGCATCCTCGGAGACTCTGCGCAATCACGCGTACATCAGCCCTACCCCAAGTGTCTTCGGTGGGTCATGCTCTACCCGCTCGCCCAGCATGTCTCCCGCCCCGAGCATGTACCACTCGTCCAGCCCCTCGCCGTTCGTCTTCCCCCCTGCGAAGAAGCGCCGCGTGTCCCGCTTTGAAGTTAAGTCAGAGCCGGAAGAGGAAGAGGATATCTTCGGCTTCTATCCCAGCGGCTTCCGCGACTCTTCCTCAGAGGCTGAATCTAGCGGTCGTCGCAGCCCCTCTGCGGAGACCGACCCCCTGAGTGGCGCGAACCAGGAAGTGTACGACAGCATCCGGGAGCATCTGGTCAATGCATATGAGCACTCCTCGACAACGGACGTCGAGCGCGCGACCAGCCCACCGCAATCCGCATCCGAGCTCGAGTCTGAGGCATCTCCCTCTAGAGCCTTTAGGTGGGACATGCTCAATTTGTCGAATGGCGGCAGCAGGAGCGGTTCGTTCAGCTCCTGGGAGAGCGATGATGAGTTCAATACGTTCAACATGGATTAGATACTATTTCGAATCTCCCACACGCGGCCCTTCCCATCCTTTTTTGTATGTGTCAGATCAAAAATGAAGTATCCGGTATTGTATTTATCTCTCGTTTCATATAAAGTAACATTTCTGTATCAATCTAGGTACTCTGAAGTTTTAGCTATGCGATCTCCTGTTCTTATCAAGTCTGTAAAATTAAGATGTACCAGTATATATATAATGTTCCAATGTACTACATCTGCAATTCTTTCTCGTTAACTGCAGAGATACTGCATTGCATTTATCTCCGCTTTTATGGTTTGAGCCTGTTATGAGTATCGCTTCGAGTTTATTGCATCGAGATAACAAAGGTGAAATGATTTTCTGGAGAGGCACTAGAATCCGGACATCTTATCCGCCGGGCGTATTCAATAAAACGAAGGAGATTATTCTCATATTCTCATGGAGGGCGCCCAGGTTCCTGGACAGTACGGTGCAGACGGATTCGAATGTTATCTTCAACTCATGACACAGAAAATGAGAATAAAACGAAGCGTCGCATGAGGTTCTTCAAGCGGTACTACATTGGTACTAGATGATGGTACACTTTAGATTTTTGTTCTGATAACCTTCCTACTTAAAGTTATATACTTACAGGCTACAGCAGCCCCCAATAGCGTCGTTCTTAAACACCGCTCCGCCCAGCAGCCTTGATCGACCCAGCATTCTCCAGGATAGGCAGTATCTTCTCTGGGTTAGGGAGTAACGGCTTCGGGAGGAATCCCGCCTCGACAAGCCACGCGAGATATAGTCCCATAAGGCCATCGTCCACCGTGCGCTTCACCTGTCCCGCAAGCGGTCCTAGCAGCGCCACAGTATTCGAGTCATCGAGATCCGGGGCCTTTGTGCTCGTTGGGAGATCGTCGAGCACGAAGTGCAGCAGCGGGAAGAGAGCATTGTCCTGCACCTCCATGACGTGCTGCTCGAGTCTTCGTCGCCAGAGGACGTACTCGCACGGCTCGGTGAAGAATCCGTACTGATTCAGCAGGGACAGCATGCCGTTGAAGGTGGGAAGCGGCTGCGCAGTGATGTGCAGCACAGAGAGGGAAGCATTGGGTAAAGGAGAGACGGCAGCCAGGGAGGTGCAGAGAGCGACGGTGTCGACAGGGACCATGTTGATGGAATTGTTGATATCTGGCACAAGACCAAGCTGAACGCAACCCTTCACCAAACGCCAGATGAAGTCATCAGTGTTGGTGACTGTAAAGAAGTATTAGACACTTGTACAGAGGATGCATAAGCTTTACTTACCGGCGGTGCGAGAGTCACCAACAACGTATCCCGGACGGACGATATGTCCTCTCAAACCTCTGCGTCCGGCTTCAAACAGAAGCTTCTCCGACACCCATTTTGTCTGGCCGTAGCCGGTTTTTAATGTCGATCTAGCCCCCTCCAGGTCGTCACTCTCGGGAACACCGCGATAGTTCGACCTGCTGGTCAGTTTTTCTGAGAGCTGCACATAGTGCTCTGTGTCGATCGCAGATGTTGAGGAAACGAATACCACGAGCTTCGGCTTGCCAGTGGACGCTAGATCCATGACAGTCAAGGTTGAGATGACGTTGGCGGCACGAAGTTTCTCGTAGGGATAGACCCAGTGGACCTGAGTGCACAACATGTTAGTGACAATAAGTTAGTGAGGACGATATTACGAACCAAAGCACCGTTGTGAAGTATAGCATCTGTATCATTAGCAACCCGGTTCCAGACTTCTGCATCGAGCCCAAAGAGGTCCAGGCCCAGATCTCCTGTAACAACTTCGAGTCTTCCACTAGATACCCATTCCTCATCCCAAACACAGCGATCGGTAGAGCCCTCCTTGAGCCTTGCAAGCGCCTTCTCGGCACTAGATGCACGAACAAGACAGATAACTTTCTTGACTCTGTCCTTCCTCGAAAGGAGGTCCTTCAGTACAAATGCTCCCAAGAATCCAGTAGCGCCAGTGAGGAAAATAGTCAATGGACGACTGGCAAATTCTGCAGCGACAGAAGGATATGAAGGCTTGAGCTTTGCGAGTAGCTGCTCGTAGTCCTGCCCGTAATCCAATGGCGGAGCAGCCTTCTTCGTATCCCTTCCCGGAACAGCGACAGCGGATTCTTTGTAGGCGAAGCCGAGATCTGCGTTTCTCAGTGCCTCAACAGCACCAACGAGACCAGAGATGGTGGGCTGTTCGAATATCAGACCAAGAGGAGCATTGACCACGAACGCTTTGCGTATCTCGAAAATAAGACGGGTGGCAAGGATAGAGTGTCCACCGAGATCGAAGAAGCTTTCATCTAAGGGAATGGGTTGCGGTACATTGGGAAGAATGCTGGCCCAGAGATTGCGCATGGTCTCTTCAGTTGAATTGCCGGTGCGAGTAGATGTCGCAATATATGATGCTTGTGCGGTATCTGGAAAGGGTAGGGCGGGCTTGTCAATCTTGCCGTTGGGGTTCAGAGGCATTCGCTTAAGTGGAACGAAGACTGTACAAATAAATCAGCGAACAGTACTTCAAGAGAGGATGAGAGGGCTTACGAGTTGGCACACTGTAAGTCGGCACCTTCTTCTTCAATTGCTCCCTAATATCCTTAATCAACTTCCTATACTTCCTTATTCCACCGACCACTCCCTTTGCATCTTCACCCTCAGGCACCTCGCTGGCAAATCCTTCCAGCTCCACTCCATCCAGTGGCACGAAATAGCTAACCAGGATCTTCTCCTCGTCCTTATCTCTCCTGACGAGCGTCACATTCTCTCTCACAAGGGGGTGTTGGCTCAGATGCGTGTCAATTTCTCCAAGCTCGATCCTGAATCCGCGAATCTTGACCTGGTCGTCCGCTCGTCCCGTGCACTCCACGATCCCATCAGCCATGTACCGTCCCAGATCGCCTGACCTGTACATCCTGTCCCTTATGCCTTTCCAATACCTCGCCTCCGGGCCTGCCAGGCCGCTAACGGGATGCAAGATAGTATCTTGCCTTGGCGGGGTCTTTGCCGCAAACCAGTTGTTCACGAACTTCTCTTTCGTGGCTTCCGGATCCAGGTACCCTTCTGCCAGTCCACCTGAGCGGACATAGATCTCACCCACTTCGCCCACAGCGCAAGGAACGTTCCGATCATTCCTGTTCACCACCAGCAGCTGTACGTCGATCATGCCTTCGCCAGCAGGCATGATGTCCTTTTGGGTCGCGAGGAACGTGCTATCCTCCGATATGGGGGGAATAGAAAAATAAGACACCGCACGCTGTGTCTCAGTAGTACCGTACATGTTGATAATCCTGACATTGGCAGCGAGGGATTGGAGACGTAGGCAGTCGCGCTTAGTGAGCACGTCTCCAACGAAGAACGCATTTCGTAGGGAAGGGATTTGGCAAGTAGCCTGGGCAGAGAGGAGCTGTCCCATAGCAGGTGTGAGATGTGTCACTGTGACTTGGCTGTTGGCCATCCACTCAGCCAGGCGTCCAGGAGTTCCGATGTCATCTGCAGTAGGAACGTGCAGCTGTGCGCCGAGAAAAAGAGGCGTAAACACTGTTCACTTCAGTCAGAAGGACTATATGTGGGAAGTATAATGCTACTCACTATCACGTTGGATAGGATCATGCGCGATCCCGCTGAGCATGGTGAACTTCGACTCCTTGTCCAGTCCAAACCTCTCTCCCATCCAAGGGAAGAAGTGGGTCAAACTGAAATGACGCCCTCGTACGCCCTTCGGAATACCGGTACTTCCGCTGGTGAACGAAAGCGTCCCCACACTATCAGGCCCAAGCGTGACATTCGGGTCGGTTTTCGCAAGATGAATCGCGTGGAGTAGCACATCATCGCCGACCGGTCCAGCGCCACCAACAAGCTCACCACTTGATTGGATCTCAAGAGCAGGAACTTCGACGCGAATCTTGAGTTCCATAGACAGGAATTCGCGTACAGATGGACTAATGGTGCCAGCACCTTTGAGCACAACCAGTCCTCGGGGCTGGGCAACACGGAGGTAGATGATCTGTCTAGAAGGAGGATATGCAGGGTCTACATGCCAAAATTGGGGTTATGAATGGCCATGAAATAGACGAACGCGATTACGAACCGATGACCGAGAACGTAGCTCCCGCTTTGAGAACAGCCATTACGGCAACTACCAGGTCGACGCTACGGTGCGCGTAGACCATGACGACTTCCTCTCGTTGTATGCCCCCTGCGATGAGATGGTGCGCCAGGATGTTAGAGGCACGCAGGATGGTACCATATGAGTACGTGATCTGCTTCTGCGGCTCGCCAAGTGTCTCAGCGGGGATGTTCTGGATAACACAGGGGCTGTCAGGCGATTGGCGCGCGTTGCGCGAGAAGACATCAGTGATGGCACCTTTCCAGCCACACCAGTTCAGGTCGCCGGTAGGATCGGGTAGTAATACCTTCTGGGCAAGGGTGACAAGTGGGATGGAGCCCACGGGAGTGAGCGGGTTTGGTGCAACCTTGCGCAAAAGAGCAGAGAGTTGGTCCATGATGAATGTTATACGTGTCGGAGTGAATAGAAGAGAGTTGTACAGTATGCGAAGCGCGATACGAGGAGCAAGCAGATCGCGCGTCGTCGAGGGTGGGCGGGTGACGAACACAGTTAAATCGGATGTCAAGCTCGTAGACCTGATGAATTGCTCTCCAGGCTTGTCCGTCTCATCGAAGAAACGCACGCGGAAAAGAGGACTCTCGAGACCCTCATCTTTGCCTTTGTTTAGCGCCTGAGTGAGAACATCAAACGGTAATGCGTCCGACTCCGCCTCTTTCTCGATCTGCTGGACGCGCCTGACAACTGCCCAGTATGGATCTGAGGGATCCACGGAGAGACGAAGAACAAGAGGATCGCGTGACGAAGCAGACGATGAGCCAATGACAATATCGGTGTCGCCAGTATATCGATGCAGGAGAACAGCAAACGCTGCCAAGAGCAGATGGAACGCAGATGGGCGGGATACTTGAGCATCCTCCTCTTCTTCTCCAGTGTCCTCGTTTTCGTTGTACAGCACGAGTTTTAAGAGACTGAAAGCCGAGTGTTCGGAGAGTTCAGAAATGTGCTCTGCTTCGATGCGCTTGTGAGCGCCAGTCGGCCTGGGGTAGTCTGTAGGAAGAGAAATAGATGGAAGGTTTTGGAGTCTCGCAAGCACCCTAGCAAGGCGGTCGTCCGCCATCCTGAAAGATCGATAGGTAGCAGGAATTACGAAGGAGTCACTTTCAACTTTCTTTAATTTCGCATCGACCGAGTTGCCGAAAACGCCAATGCTCATTTAATGCACGTGATTTAGTGATGCAATCATTGATCGGAATCGCCGTCCCGGCGTCTCGCTGTCGTTCTGAACTGGGCTCTTAGCTCTGACGTTGACCACGTTCAACATCGTGTTCAACTGTTGGTCTCAAACCTGTTTTGATGACACATAATGTTCATCTATTGCTCAACCATCATGCAGATGGATTTACTCCACATGGTTTTCTACCAGCCCCTTTATCTGCGTTAGCCATGTTCTGTGCTACAACCCCCCTCTGCCCAAGATGAAGAGTAGCGCCACTTCAGGCCAAGATAGAACGGGAAGATAATCGAATATCTCCCTCCTCTCATAAGTTACTTATTCATTTACATCATAAATGAAAATTTAATTTACGACAAGCAGTTAGCGGAAATTTACGACGAGCAAGAGTGGGGAACCATGGCACATTTCGCGTGGAGATATTATTTCAGCTTTGTGAAAATAATGGGCACCGCTTTGCTTGATCTCTGCTATCTACTCCTGAGACAGATGAAAAATTCATGAATATCCTTTAGGTTTGGATTAATTTTAGAGTAGCATAGGCGAGTATTTGCTTAGCATTTCTTTTTTGCGTGCCTCCCGCTTGATGTTTGGCCTAAGGGATTTAGGAATGACCGCGGAGCGCTGGTGCGCACACAGATTCGTGCTGTAATGTAGCCATCATGAGCTAGGACAGCATTCAACGCTATTTTTGTACACCTCTTAGAAGATCTATTCCGGCGGAATGCAAGCCACAAAATGCGAATAGGTTGCAGGTGGAGGTATACTCTCATTCTGAAAAGTTATCTGGAAGATGAATGTTACTAAACCACCTGCTCAAGGTCCACATCTTCAAAGTGCGTGCTCAACTTCTCCGTGTGTCGGTGATTGAGCTTCAGGTAATCAGGTGAGAATCTTGATGATCCGTTGCATCGAGGATGTATGTTCTGTGCTGTGGGTACACTTGTCCCCGGAAGGTTTGCTCACCGAATGATCCATAGAGATGTTGGCCCTTCCTCATCTTCATATCAGCGCCGACTCACCGCCCAGGTAGATTTTTATATTATCATGAAGCAAAAGGGACCTACATGAATGCCATGACATCGAACGGGCAGTGCGCACTTCCTTTTACATATAAGGCTCTACTTCTCGGCATTTGTCCTCTCCACCGGCTGGCCCGTCATGCATTTTTACTCTCGAGCAGGTCTCGTAGCGCTCACTATCGCTTTATTTTTCACTGTATTTACAACAGCAATTCCTATTCCAAATTCAAGGCAAGCTCTCTACATATTTCGTGTGAGATACGATGTTTTTAACAACGATTTAGCCTGGATGTGCGCTTCAATCCATCTCAAGAGCTCGACCGTCGGGCGCAGCTAATTATGGCTGGCCGAGTTGCTCATGTAGTAAACCCCCCTACAACAGCTGTCGTAAGTTTTATTCTAGCTTTATTATATGTATTATATCAACCGCAATTCCAGACTATCTCGGCATCCACTGAAACCTTAAACTCTTCTACTATTACTCCTATCCGACGAGGTATCTTCGACAGTATCAAGAAAGCCTTTCAGGTACATTATCCACTTTCTCACCACCGGAGACTTTACTAACATATTGGAATAGAAAGTAGGCGACGGTATCAAGAATGGTGAAGTTGTCTTTCGTCCAGTAATTAATTCTACTAACCTTGGATGAAGTCGTAAGAAAGGTCGGAGATGGCGTCAAGTCAGGTGAAGACTCCTGTTGGCATCGCTTTTCCGTTCAAATTGACCTGATTTCCATCCTTTTCTGTATAAAGCTGTCAAAAAAGTCGGAGATGGTGCTAAGAAAGGTATTTTATTTGCCTTATTACATATGTCTTCTTTCTCACATTACATTTTAATGAAGTCGTGGAAAAGGCCAAGAAAGGTATTTTTTTAAATGTACTTTTACATTATATCTACTAACTTATTCTGCTTCTCAAAAGTCGCCGTGAAAGTTGGCACCACAGTGAAGAATAACATTGGGAAAGCTGGAAAGCTTGCCCTCAAGGGGATCTCAGCTGCAACTTCCGCTGCTGGTACCGTCCTTAAATTTGTTCCCGGAGCAAGCATTATTGGTACCGGTCTTCAAGCTGCGAGTAAGGGAATATCCATCGGAGGAAATGCCATCAAGGCCGATCTCAACGCCAATGAACAGAAAGCGATGAACATCATGGATAAAGTTGAGAATCCCATCGGTAAGTAAAGATGAACCATGTATAATTCGTTGCATGTTCACTGAGAGCTTGTACAGGTGCTCTCACCAGCGTGATAGGTGATGCTATTAACAAGAAGAACAAGCGCGATTTCGACTGGGGATATATGGTTGAGCGAGAGTGGGACGATGACCTGCTAGAACGTGAATACAAGGACTTCGAAACGCGCGAATATAACGAGTACGAGGGTTTCATTGCGCGCGGATCTTATGATGATCTTGAAGAGCGAGACGAATTCTACTACGCTCGATCTTGGGACGATGAGGACTACTGATTCATGGTCCATCGGGTTGTTCAAGTTGACGGGTCTCTAATCTCGATTTCCAATTTTTCAATTTAATATTATAGGGATGGTACTCTAAATAACGTTCTAGTAATCATAAGTAACGGATAAAAGCATTCGAGCACATCGAATATGTAAAAATTCGGAAGTAGAAACTCTCCACAGGGATTCTCCATAGACTATGCTTATAGATAGTGTTGCCGCCGCTCCGCTCACAGCTGCTAACTACGCGAGCGGAGCTAAGCCGGCATTGCGGCTCCACAGCTCTGACAGCTTCGCGCAGGGCAGCTCACCAGCTCATGTCCGCCTGAGGCCCCGAGCCGCTCAAATCGTAGCTCCTGCCTTTAAGTTATAGAGTAGCCTGGATTTATTGAACGTCCAAGAATCGCGTCCGATTCTTCTTGACAGTTGACTTTCAGGTGAAGGGTTAACATGACTACATATGAATTATACATGAGATGATTCAATTCGTATCATTCTTAACTCAGTTGGTAGAGCGCATCACTAGTATCCTATGGTTATAATGACGAGGTCGGTCGTTCAAGTCGGCTAGAAGGAAGTACCAAGTTGTCAGCATATATTTTATCTCCAAGTCGCTGGTAAATAGCTGCAAATTAAATGCTCCCTCACATAGCTGCGCCGCAGGGGCCAAAACCCGACGCTATTGGTATGAATAAACAATTTAATTAAAATATTGAAGGTAAGACTTGGTGTGTCTGGCTTATCTGTTCGAGTACCATTTTCGGATGGAAATTTAGTACTATGTGAAGAAAACACAATATCAAAATTGCGTAATGAAAGCTAATAGCGTATAGCCTTTTCTCTCTGAGTATCTTTTCTAGCACGTGTACGGCTATTGCGCGTGGAAATTTACGGTTCGAAATTTTGACAGATAATTGACGATATTGTACGCCTGAAATAAAGGTGAATGTGCAACAGAACCAGTAAGAAAGAAGAGAGTTAGGATTAATAATGAGAGTCGTAAGATGTTCATAGGCATCTTTGATAGTCGACAGTCATGTAATTTTTTAAATAATGCCTTCATTGAGCGACGAGCAGTGGCACAGCATTGTTTATAACCAATGGTGTTGTAGCGCGGCAATGAAAACTAGAATAAATTAACCCGAGATCTGATAGAGAAAGTAGGGATAGAGAGTGCGTGTGCAAAGCAATATGAAGTGGAAGAACAGTAACCCACGGGATATATAAATACCGTTCACGCAGTTGGCGGGAGTGCGACATATTCGCCCTCGACAAATCCCTCCCTGATACTTACGTAACAGGGTCAGGACTCTGCCCCCGATGCTTGCAAAATTCTGTTGAACTATGCCGTACGCGATGGCCATTCGCTGCTCACAGGCCTTTTTACTTTTGAACACTCATATAAGGACGTGTATATTAGCATGTTCTGGGTCTTCCTTGGAAAACTAGCTAAACTAGATAGAGGACATCGCGTCGTGGGAGTTTCTGGCAGCTGCTAGGCGAGACTAAGGCACTGAGTCCAACGCGTCGCGTCTGGTGATCATGAAAACTCCGATGGAATGGTCCGTTCGGGCCGGCAGGACGCTCTCTCCTGGAACCACTATACAATTGCAGCAACTCCAGTCCCATGAAGACATCTCGGGTCTTATCAAAGGTTTCATACACCGTCACTGTTGACGTTCGCGTTTATAGTTTCCTGCCATAGCTACCATGGACGCCGTATGGTATCGCGCAGTGAGTTCCAGTTGCAGCGCTGTCCTTCCAATATTTCTTACCTATAGCGTCTCCCATTAGCCTCGGCAGCTCGAAATCATCTCCACGCCCATCCCTGAGATAAACAATGATCAAGTTCTGATCAAAGGTAACGGTGGTCCACTCCGTTCATCACTTATAGCTGACTCTGTCTGACCTCCAGTGACCTGCTGTGGTATCTGTGGGACAGATCATCACTTGGCCGAGGTCAGTATTTGCCCAGTCTTTCTGATTCCACGCGATACTTATTTTGACTGGGCACAGGGAGAATTTATCGGTAGATTTCCCGTAAGTCAAGATGGATCTTACCACCATTCAATAGATCATCACCATGAATTCTATCGAAGCTAGTACCTGGCCATGAAATTGTAGGCGTCATATCGAAAGTTGGCAGTGCTGTACGAGGACTTGCAATTGGAGACCGCTGTGTGGCAGACAACACTATCCTTGTAAGTCTAATTCCGCTTGGAACACCTATAGTGGCTAATCATCGACCAGTGCGACTCGTGTTTCTTCTGCATTCGCGGACAGCCACTCTTCTGCGAGAACTTTGATAGTCTCGGCGTAACTATGGCAGGCGGGTTCGCAGAATACGTCGCGGTGTTAGTGAATCTGAATTCCTGAAGGAATACCATCTTTTAACCAAACATTATAGCCAAGGAAAGAAGGTGTTCAAAATCTATAATCTTTCGGACGAAGAAGCTACTCTGATTGAGCCAGCGTCGTGTGCCATCCATGGGATGGACAAGCTCAGTCCGCCGGTGGGCGTAGAGGTGCTAATCATCGGTGCTGGACCGACAGGTTCGTGTCCCTGCAAGGCCCGTCCTGATGCCGCCTGACACCGGTCTTCCTCCAGGGCTGATCCTCGCACAGCTCTTGAAGCTGAACGGCGCCTCCAATGTCGTTATCGCCGCCAACAAAGGCATCAAAACACAGATCGCGCAGCGGCTCAATGCCGGCGACGAGTATATCGAACTCGACAGGGACACCCCAGAACCGCAGTGGGAACAGCTGAAGAAGGATAATCCTTATGGATTCGACATTGTTGTGAGCACCCTCGTTCTTGCATGCCGTTTTACTTCCACTGATGCACCCCAGGTGGAAGCTACTGGCTCTGAGAAGGTGGCGAATGAGTCGATCAACTTCGTTCGCAGAGGAGGTACCCTGATGATCTATGGTGTCTACTCGAACAGTGCTCGCGTGCACTGGCCTCCTTCGAAGATCTTTGGCGATGAGATCAAGGTTACTTCCCTCTACCCTTTGCTTCCAATACATCGAGCTTACTTCGTCCTCTTCCAGATCATCGGTTCCTTCGCACAGACACACTGCTTCGCGCGGGCTGTTGCCTACCTCGACAGCGGCAAGATCAATGTCAAGGGAATGGTTCGTGCACTTCTTACCATTATGATTGGTTGATGCGGGGGCTAACGGAGATGTAGGTGACGGACGCCTTCTCCATCAAGGATTATCAGAAAGCATTGGATAGGATGAATAGTAAGGGTGCTTGCAAAGTTGTCGTGAAGCCAGATCTTGGGGTTCGATGATAGACAGCAGTTACATGCCAGTCATGTACGTATAATCACGAGGAAAAGCTCATTTCATATTCATACCTCATCAAAGCGCGATGCGGCGCATTTCTTGGAATCATGAACATCTGTTCACATGCACGATGGCATGCTGCTTGCTAACATATGAAGAACTAACTTTGCAACAGGTTGAAGCCCAATGGCTTTGGGGATGTATGCGTGCTTAAGCTTTGGCAAGGGTCATAGAAAGTTATTCTCTGGCCCTGGATGGGCTCCTCGAGCATACACAGCTCGGGTAAAACAGTATGATATCGAAAAGCAAGAACGGTGTTAAATCCCAGAAACACGACACTCCGTCTATCCGTCCATCTTCCTGAACATATTTTTACTTCCGCTCCGTATACCTTTCCGTCTTTGTGTCCTCCCCTTCCTATCTGCCTCAGTCATCTCGTGCTGCTCTTCTCCTCCCCTCTCCATACCAGCACCAAACACCTCCACACCCTTCCTCTCCTTCCCCTTCCCGGCCTTCCGATTCCCTCTCCCCTCCTCCACATCATCGTGCGCAGAAGATGACGGTATCCAGCTGACCTCTATGCCCTCGTCGCCCATGTGCACATCACTTGATCCGCCCTTGGAAGTAGAGGACGACGATGGCTTGCGTCGCTGGCCGAATGTCGCGTTTTTATCCACACCCCGAGCTGCGCCGCTCCCTCCTGCACGCATTGGAACGAGGCTAACGTTCGCAAGGCGGTTCTGCTCCCGCGTACGGTTGTACGCCTCTTGGGCCCTTGGGTTCTTTTGACCGGGGCGAGCGCGAGGATCGAATTTATTAAGTTCTGTAGAGAGATAACCGATGATTTCACAAAGACCAGAAAGAAAGAAGGGGAGCATACCGCCAGCGTCACTGCTATCACTCGAGTCTCCATCGTCGCTCTCGCTCTCATTGCTTTCTCCTAGCCCGTCAGACGAGAACTTGTCGCTCTCTTCCTCTTCATCTTCAACTGCAGTCTTCCCTTTAGCTTTCTTCTGCGAGCTGCCCGAGGGATTGAGCAGCGCGTACTCCCTGCTATTCTCATCAATAGCAAACTCGGGATTCTCGAATACCTTGGCAAAACGAGGGTCATTGAGAATACTCGGTTTCTCCTGCTCCTCTTGCGCTTCTATCGGCTCTGCCTCCCCATCGATATCCATGGCGTCCCTCTCCGCCTTCTTGTTCATCTTCCTCTCTTCCCTTTTCTTTGCTCTCTCTTCCTCCCTCAAGATCTTCTCCGCCAGGGCCTTGTTGACCTTCACGCCGACCTCCTTCTTCGCGCGGATACGCGTCTCCGCCATCTTGTCCATTTTCTCGCGCACCATCTTCTCGCGATGCTCAGCGTAGGCGAAGGGATTGGTGATGACACGAGCCGTGTCGTACAATTTGAGTGAGATGAAGTATCCATGCATGTACGGCTTGAGCGCAGGTGTACCCACGAGATGGTCCAGCCCGAGTCTAGATACAAGCAGGTTAGCATACATTTCACCAGAATTAGTGTCAATGATACGAACTTCTTGAGCTCAATTCTCTCCACGAACTTATAATCCTCGTATAACGATCTCGTAGTCTGGTCTTCCATCTCTTCCGTGATATTCTCGAGGAAACTCGCCCACCGAGGTGCAGGCCCCAACTGAGGAATGTAATACGTCCCCATCTGAATTCCCTCGTTCGCCGTCATGATCAGTCCACTGCCAGGAACATGGTGCACATCGTTCAGATCATTCGCGGGTGTTATGGCACAGAAATTAGTAGACGGCTGAAAAGAATGATGGTCAGAGACGTCAGGCCGAGTCACGTAAAAGAATGAAAACATACAGAATTGCGATCCCAAATTTTGATGACTTTCTTGTCAGCACTGAGCACCATACCGTCCCCGGCCATCCGACTCCCTCCCTCGATCCAAGAAACATTCTTGACAGGCAACCCATACCCTTGGTCTTTTAGCGCAAACGGTTTTGCTGAACGAATGTCGTATAGCAGGGTGTGCCCAGTTGACGTCCCAACTGCATACGACAACCCGTCTGCTCGCGAAGATATCGCAGTGACACTCAAATCGATGTCCGCACCAGGCACCACCAATCGGTTTCTTGGTAGTCGTAATGTGCCCACGCTGGTGCGAGATCTAGGATCCCAGAATTGCACGGTGCCATTGCCGTCGATACCGAAAGAAAGCAACTGATGTATGGGGTTGATGTCAATAGCATTAACACCCAGAATCTCGCCATCTCCCTCTCCTTGTAGAACTAAAGGAGTCATAAAGCGTCCTTGGTCGAGGCTGAGTCGATATACTTCATTCCCGGAGGCAGAGATGTATGTATCGCATGAAGGGAAGTGGTATGCAATGGAGCGGCCGAACCGAGGTATTCTTGTACGGTAATGAAAGCCTCCCTGGGTATGCAATTCGACAGTGCGGTCATTTTGTAGGTGTATTGACTTGGTCCAGTCGTCCGACAGAAGCTGGAGCAAAAAGTACATGTGTTAAGATTCAAGCCATGGATTCCCACTGTTGTGGATGTAGCACAACTCACGCACAACAAAATCGATATTTTCCGCGTCCGAATGCCTCTCGAACTTCAGCGATAGCTGGTCTAGATCCCACACCCGTATCTGCGGCTTATAAGTACCCGTTGCAATAGCATGGTGTCCGTCTCGTGTGGTCCTGATGCGATTGCTGGCTTCAGGGAACTCAAAACCTTGAATGAGCTCAATGGTGCCTTCAAAATGCTCCCGCACAGCGCGTTTGCCCTTCCCTTTGGCAGAGGCCCGTTTGCGGGTTAGCCAATCTGGCAGTGAGGAAGAAGAACCAGCTGCAGCGCCGTTGACGGTGTAGACTTTCACATCGCTTGGATCAGCCACCATTTTGGAGCGTGAGCACTATGCAGATGGAAAATGGCTAATGGATATGCAGGGGCCAGAGACTTGCAAAGGAAAAGAAAGGTGTTGAGCTCAAGAGCAGATTGTAACAGACCGAAGCACGGGAAATTTGAGAGGACGAAAATAGAAGGGACATGTGACGAACGATCGTGCTTTCGGTGACTAAATTTGGTAAGTTAGTTCAAATGAGCTGCTAGAGATTCGCCCAAAGCTCACAGTAAAGTTGCACTAGCTTCTATTTCGGCTTTTATTATACAGCCAACAATATCATAATTCATACCACTAGGAGATTTTAATTTTATGGGGAGCTTTATATCACAAGCATGAACGCATGTTTTTGGTTGCATTTCCTCCAAATACAAACAATTCGGATAAGCACGGTGCAGGCCTTAAGATATTTTGACACATCCGACTGATATTGGCCTCGAGACTGGATGGACCATTGACTACAGAGAACCTAGTAGTTCAAAATTCTTCAAAAATCATGATTCAAATTTAATGACTTGAGAGAAAGGATTGGGAACTTTCGAGAAGGAATGAAAGTAAAATTGCATGGGAGGTACAAGAAGCTCTGTTGATGTGGATTCGATATATTGTAAGGCTACTACTGGTACATGAAAATTTGGTGATGTTAAGGAATGAGGGGATTGAACTTATACATTGAATCGCAAGAGATAATAAATCCGAGAGATGAGGCAAATCATGCAGGAGAAAGAGATGGTCCGAGGAATAAGAAATACAGGATGAAATTGATGTTTGTGTCCGTTAATGAAGTGTAATTATAATGGTTACGGTTACGGATGCGCGTCCTTGGGATGGGAAAGAAGTTCAAGTGACATAATTAAAACTCCAGATACTGAACAGCCAGAGCATCTTGTGGTACTCTAGCTGTGTTGCCGCCCTATATATTAATATATATGAGATCATGTTAAATGATTGACACCGAGAAGTCGCACCGTTATGATTGCGATGCTATCTTCAGTGAAGAAAAAGTCTCTAACATCCGACATCGTGGAAGAGGATGTGTACACAGAACCACAATCTTTGCCCCGACTATTATGGAGGCCAGCACTCACTGCAGTAGTTGTCACCCACCCTTTTTCAATTGTGCTCGTTCTGTGCGTATGGCCCTTCAGGGATCCGGGTGGAATGTATGTCATTGGCGCAGCAGGAGTAAAATCCAGAATGTTGAAGGATACAGTAGTTTCCGAAGACGAATGACTGACACCCCATATCAGGCGACGTCCAGAGATGGTGTAGCCTTTGCCAGGAAAGTTCAAGACACGGAAAGAATCTGAAGAAGTTATGCGACCCTGGCGGAGTGAACTCAAAGTAGCAATGTGAATGCACGTTCCTTTACGTCCAACATACTGGAAGCCGATGAGACATTCATCCGGGTTATCGTAGAATGTCGAAGTGTAGTAAGACGCTTGGCTATCAAGAGGAGTAATATTAGGAATGAGAGAAATTGTCGGTCTTCCAGAAATACTGCGCCCCTCAAGAGGAATCTCAATATTTACTCGGGGATGTTTCAAGTTGGATCCAAATGGCAGTGAAAGCAGACGCAGGCGATAAGGGAACTTATATATCTCGCACGGCACTATTTCGCAGACCAAGAATGTCTCATGGTCAATCATCTGAAATCCTTCCGCTCGGATCCCTGAAGGCCCTGGGGGCAACTGGGCGTAGAATCAGATAGAAGTAGGCAATAGTGCAAAATGCACGTACTGATGTAAAGGTTTCACTTTTCCAATTGAAAAAATGCATGGTTGATAGAGCAGTAGGCTACACGATGAGTGGCATCAGAATGCGTTTCATAAGACAGTGTTCTACTCACCGCGAGTTTCCACATTGAGTGTGTGTAATCGTGGCCATTATTTACATAATTCACGACAAATCCCATGACTTCCCCTAAGATATGTGCTTCAGTGACGAAAAGTTGACACTTCGTGCCAGGGAGCAGTTCTACTACTATTTCATATGGCGATCGTTTCCTCTCTCCGGTAGAGAGCTTATACACATGAATAAAGGATCTGAAGCAATATCGACCACTTGGAGAAGTTAGATAGAAAGAGAACCAATGAATTAAGGAAGCAATACCATTGTATAACGATCATTAAGTCCTGGTTGGGATCTACCACCACCGTACCTGGGTAGAATTGTAGTTGCTTTGTATAAACAGCTCTCTCTCGACCACAGCGATCGGAGGGAAGCTGAGAGACAGTAATTTTCCACTCCGTGGGATAACGCTCCCCAGGAGGATAAATAGGCTCTACAGAATAAAAGCAACCTCCCGACTCACCGAAGTAAGGATCCCAGGGTTCATCCTTCCGAGTCGCGCGGCCCTTGTTTGGACGCGAACCAGGAATCCCGAAGGTACCCTTCTTCATAAACTGCAAATATGCCCATCGCGCACGATATTCCTTCAGAGCCTGCAGCATGATTCTTGGAGTCTTTCCCCACAATTGGGTCGCGCGGCTACCTGCGAGCATGTGCAATTTGAATAACGCAAGCTTAATTTGCTCTGGAGTAGCATGGCTACTCTTAAGCACTTCATGCATCTTCTTCCATGCCTACGTCAAAGATTTAGTGTGCGGTTAGTTCGAGCGAACTAATGGAATGCACCATTGATGCGCTCTGCAAGGATTTCGCGTCTAGATCCCGGGCAATAGTCAATGCCACGTCGTGAGGAGTCTTATGGATGGGTCCTGGTTTCGTAACGACAGGGGTAAAGCAGTACGCGAGTGGATTCTCCGCTACAGAGTAGTGTGTTTGCAACCCTGGAAATAGATCATCTGGGAAGGCTGAGGATGACTCGAAAAGGTCGTAGGAAGACATAATCGCGATGGACTCACAGAAAATGCACTGGCCGTTTTAAAGGAAATGACAAGGATTACAAGAAGAATTGCAGTCAGTATCATAGCTACTCATCACGCGCAATTGTGTACAAGAGGAGGCCAAGCATAAGAACGTCTACTAACCCGTTGTCAGAGAAATATAATACCGGGAAAGCGCACCGTAGGAGTACATTAAGTTGAATTTACGAAGACGTGGCAACCATTAGACAGAAGCAAGTAGAAAACCAGTGTCGTTGCCGTGTGCGTATCCTTGTTCTGAGTACTTTAGGGTTTAAACAAAAGCGGTCAAACTCAGCGACGTGGGTGGGAGCGGCAAAGACTCAAGAGCACAACAGACAAGGCTCTCCATGAATAGATCCTTGCCACCAATGGCATTATCGTGAAGAAATAAAGCCGTCGATGAGTCATTGCTGTTATCTGGTGACAGAAATGTTGCAAAGAAATTGCAATCCGCGGCCAGCAACCACGGTCAAAAGAGAAATTCGTAATGAAGTTAAACAAAGCGATTTCTAACAATGGCAGAGGGATCTCGGCAACAAGCGGCATCTCGGCTATAAGAGAAGACTCACATCACGTGACTTGTTTGAAAGCAAGCGCGTCTCCGAGAGAATTCTTACAATGTGAGCCACCAAGTTATGCAAGCTGCCCTGGAGTCCATAGAAATCGAGTTTAATACTAGACCGTGATAAAAATGTTCAACTGTGTCTCTGACGATATGCCAGATAACAACACTAAAATCTTATAGTAAAATATGCTACACTACTAGCGAGGTTACTTCCAGCTCCAGATACTACAGTAAGCATAGCTTTATCATTATAAGTTGCCAATGAAACCCCCAGTAATTGATTCTCACGTTATATCCGTCTATATAGCAAAACAATTAATACAGTCACCCATTTAAATATTGCAAATCCATAACATGGGAGATTGTCCTGGAAGTTTAGGTTCTCTCAGGTCTCCATCCTATGATTCGCATAAGTACAATGAATTGTAAATACTCTGAAGTGCTTACCATTATCATTATGAGATTATCCTGAGTTGCAAACACTGTTCGTATGTTAGAACGAGCATTACTCTGCACTCGAATAGAAGTCTGATGGTTTTTAGTATTGTATGCCTTCGGGAATACTGTAGTTCGCCAAGTCGGGTCATGTGGACTGGAAAATGTTTGTGCTGTTCCATTTGGAAGATACGCTTTGGCTGCATTAGAATTGAAGTCGTGAAGTTGGATGATTCTCGATCGAATATCTCCACACGACCAGATGAGACGTCGCCCATAAATCATAAAGTTGGCACCATATACATCTTCCTGCTTCAGCAACAAATAGCACGAGAGGTCCCGCCGTAGTAACTCTCGTAAGTTTGCAAGGACAATAACTTCTTTCTTTTCGTGGACAGCAGTAAATTGGTATTTGAGACCTATCAATCTCTCTTCTGGCTTTTCGTGAGGAGGCACGAAGGAAGCTAATATCCCTTGTACATCGGCAGAAGTGATATTTCGAATGATTAAAACCTGGTCCACAGCCTGATTTTTTAGAAGAGGCATTTCTATATAGTAACTGATACGCGGATCCGGATCGAACCTAAATTGCGGTGAAAGCTTCAGTCCAAGGAACCTCAGTTGAGGACCTTGCTGAGGTTTTTTACGGCCTCGAATAACGCGTTTCGTTATCTCAGAAATGAGAACTTTCTTGTTGTCTATAAACTGAAATCCGCAGATGATGGAACTATCGACCGGCAGCTACAGTGGAAAAATATTTGTACTCTAAGTGCTGATTACATTCATAGAAAATAAGCAGCCTTACATGAATCATGCTTCTTGTCGGCCTATGGTAAAATCGTAACTGAGGACAGACGAAAAGCTGGGCGAAATACATGGATGACGGGTATTCACAAGAACGCATTCAACCCACCTGCCTTAAACCCTCGCTAGAGATACTCGCTCGAGTAACCCCATCGCGTATCCAAATGCCGATGATTTCACCCTTGATTTCAACTTGACAAATGATCGCCTGATATTCTTCCGAGGCATCCCACTCATAAGATTCTTCGAGTTGTTCACCAGTCGACAGACGATGTATGTGGATAGCACCGAAAGAACCGGACTCACTAGTAAATGAACTGAGCAAAAGCCATGCATAAGAAACGATTAAGCAACCTTCGCACAAAGATCAAAAGGTCCTGCTGGAGATCGACAGTTACCGCGTGTGGACGAAACGGTATGACAACTATCCATGTCCGGAATGGCAGGCCCAAGTGCGAGGATGGGAATTGATACACGGTGACCTTCCAGGACTTCGGAATATCGGGAGTGGAGCGCTGTACAACATAGAGACAGCCCCCAGCCTCTCCCATAAAATATCCCGTCGGCCTGAAGGTACCGTCGATCCATTGGGTATTGGGGTGTACGTCAGACAAGCTAAGCGTTATCATGCTCGAAAATTGAAGACGGGCCCATGCAGCGCTATATTTCGCAATATCATTAGAGTACTTCGCGAGTGCAAGTGCCTGGAGAATTTCCGCCGGCTGCTGATTCATGGGAAGTGGCCACTGGTGAGATAGGATGCCAGTTGATGATGCGGGCGTCGTCTAAGAGTCGGTATGAAATTCACTAGCAAGCAGCCTTCTGGTCATTTTCATTTACTTCCTCAAGCGCCACGTGCAGTACATACGCCCACAACCGTCAATTTATGATAACATCCGTGGTAAGCGTGTAAGCAAATAAGAGCGCCTGCAAGCAACTACGTTGACGTTCCCAACAAACCTTCAAAGAGCGGCGGCACTGACGTGAATTGCATCTGCTAGCCTATAGTATGCGAAGGGCATATGAAGTAGTAAGAAGCTTGGATATACCGGTTCATTGACGCACACCTGTGACCTGTACATACATCGGATCCTGCGCTCAGAGCCGTGCCGCAATGTATCTCTCACACACGTGTATCCCTGTATATTCGTGGGACGAATATCAGTCAAACACTCTCTTCACCCACATCACAGCGTGATGATTGAAGGTACAAGAAAGTTTGCAGCGTGCAGACGAGAATGACATAAATATGGTAGCAATGGAACAAGTGAAGCTCATGATTCCGATTTTACGGACAGCCACAAACACCTACTTACTAACGATACAGAACCAGTAGATGACACAGGCATTATCTGCAGGGTCTAATAGGTCTTCTTTTTCTCATCCACCGAGAGGCCACCTGCGAATCGGTGAGTGAGTAGGTGAAGTATCTGAAGCTAGGTGAACATACCGGGTCCCATATTTACAAGAAGGATGAGACCGCCAACGATAGCTGTGATAGTAGAAAGCTATGAGATGCGACTATGTTAGAAGCAAGAAGAATACGAACAAAGAGTTTGGAAGAAGTCATATCTGAGGAAAGTGGTTGGTCATGGACGAACTGGGAATAGACGACGGTACACGTACTTCAAGAAGTCGCGCTGAGGATGTGCAGAGTGTACACTCCACCAGTTGTTGGCGAATACATTGAACACGCTCAGAACGAGGACGAGGAATGCAGCAGACCACTTGGCCTTGAAGCCAACTGCCACCATCACGCAAGCAGCGAGACCTACGATAGAAACAATCAAACGCATGATAGTCCACTCGCCCTGGATGATGAAACCAAGGAACAGGAAGATAAGAAGCACGCGTCCAGCGAGCAGGAAGCTAAGGATAGACCTAAGTTATCACGTATAGAATGCTGTGATTTGATATGGCGTACTATTTTTTGCGATCGGTCTCGCTGATGGAAGGCAGACCAGCAAAGAGAGCTTTTCTGGATACCATAGAGTCACTGAAGACCATGAACAGACCACCGATGACGCTAAGATTGCGGAGGAAGAAGTTAAGGTCGAAGATGAGACCGTATCCGAACCCTTGGATGATGACTACACTCAGAAGACCACCAACAGCGTATTCCGAGTAACGCTTGAAAATGACAGCGCCGGAGCCAACGAGCATGGTCTGCGGGTGCATCATAAGCGGCGAAGTAAAGAACAACGCGAATCTTACTCACAATGACATTGAGAATTAAGAAAAGGTGGGAGATACCCCATGGGAAGTGTCGGTGTCTAAGATTCGGTGAGCAGTCGTTCATTTCTATATCTGAGTATGACGCACTGTTGAAGGTACCAAATCTGGTCGCCCCACTGAGTAACAATCCTCAGCGCGTCCTCCAGGAACGTCACAACGATGAGGAAACGGCCAATTGCCGGCAAATGGGGCTTCAGAGGTTGTGAATAGATTTCCACATTGTCCTCGATTGTCTTGCTTAACGCCCTAAGTTTCTCGAGGGGATCATCAGGATCCGCAGCTCTGTAGCCTGAAGACGGCCTGGAGTTTGACAGCCCATGGGGGTCAACATTGTAAGAATTGTTTTGGGGTCGAGCTAAGCTGATTCTCGAGGACATGGTGGTGGGTGTGGAGGAGGTGCCAGGAAATTCACTAACGTGTCAGCTCGTCACGACGTGGCGGTCCCTTACGTAACCAATCACCTTACAATCATGTCATTTTGCACTTGTTTTGCTGCGATATTTCAACCGCGCGCCGCACGCATGGGAGTCACTATGCTCGCCGCCAACGAGTTTCATGGCCAAGCGAGCACTGCCCGACAAAATCTAATACATCAGCATGCTCTAGATTTTAAATAGCAGACAATTTATGCCCTCACATTCTCGACTCTTTAAGCAGTGGAGGCGAAAGATTTCCAGGAGGACCGACTGTCGACGCTGGTGCTCTCAGGCCCGTGTAGTCGTCTCACGACGATGAGCAAAATATGCCAGACATGGGAGGAGCTCTGGGCAGCTGGGACACTAGTACTGTTATACTGGTGGAGCTGCTCAGCTCTGTCCTAGATGTTAGTCTCATGAAGATCTACTGGAGATTTAACCTGTTTGTCTCTAAGCATACGCGCGTTTGCGAAGAGCTGCAAAATGAATCCACTCGCCTAATACTCGCCATGATTTATCCTGAAATTCCAAAGCTGTGACATAGGAGAGAATCAATCACCGAGTCCCATCCCAGCGGTGATATCCAGCCATTCGGGGTGCGAATGTGTTTTTCGAAAATCAACTTTCTTTCTATCTGCAATGGTGCTCCCCGTTCCAAATGTTAAAGGTACGTTCCTCCGGGATTTACGAAAGATGCTGATAGATACACTGGTTCTATTCAAGAGAACCGCTTTGTCCAGGATCCAGTCGAACAGCTTGGATGTAGGAATCTAGGGGGCTCATCGTGCTCAGGATCAATGAGAAGGGCACTCCTTGTATGGATTATTCCCATCCTGGAACAAAAAAGCCACTCCTACTCGGCGGTGGAAGAGATCTCTATTTCCAGATATCACACTGGCCGGCGGTGTTAGCCATCAGGCTATCAAGTCCTGCGACCTCCTGAGATGAAATATTGCGAAGCGTTCCACGACCCTCTAATCCGATTTCATGGTATTCTCTGAAAAAATAGCCTCGATGGGAGTTTCGATGGAGGAATCCGAAACGGAGGATGTTATTATAGCACAGAAATGATAGAAGGTCTTTAAATGACCGGACAGTGTAAAGTTAAAAATATTTGATAGAAGACCACATAGGCAAGGAGGCCGGTGCTAGGAGGCTAGTGATAATGCTGCAGAGAGGGTAAGTACTAATACAAAAAAAGAAGCTGATGCTAACGCTACAAGAAAGTTGGTACTAATGCTACAAAAGGGTCGTGCTAACAGTACAGAAATTTAGTGTTAATCAAGGCTGTTACTGACGGTATAAAGAAACATCGTGGATTAAAAATACAAGGCAACTGGCTCCAAGGCAACTAATGGTGCTTGAGGATTTCGAAAAAATAGAAACAAGATTCAGATAAAAGGCAACGCTTTGGTTTTCTGGACCACTCATCGAAACGCGATTTCCAAGGAGATCTGGGTAAGGTCTATGCCCCTCAACCGCCACTCAAACCACTGTTCGACCGCCGCTTCTTCAATACCAGAAACAACGAACTTGATTCGTTGGAGGCTGCTGAAGTCCGTACGACAAAGAATCCTGCTCACAGCTTCCCAGTCGATCGCATCAAGCTGGGATTCTGTACTCAGCCATACGTGGAACGTGATGTCGGAAAGTAACGAGGAGGAAATGCTTAGCATCAGCGGTGCGATCCAACTAAATGAGGGGTGCGAATTGGACATAAGAGGGTCTACGGCATAGGGCGCGGCAGGAGATAAAATATTGTGGAATGTGAAGGGAAACTGGTAGAGGTCGAGTTGATGGATGCAGATAGAGCGTAGGCGCGTGTGAGAGGAAAAGTCCACCCAATCGACGATGTCTAGGCGGAGATAATCAGCATGCTATCCAGAGCCAACTGTGAAATCCAACCTTGTGTGACATTAACATCAGACTCACGCACAAGAAACCCTACCTCAAGATGCTCCAATGATGAGCTCACGATGCGAAGTATCTCCCCAACGTTCGATACTTCTTCCGGAAGAATGTCGGGGAGGACAAGTGACTCCAGGTGCGGTTCAACTCGGAGAAGACCTTGGGGTAAAAACCAACTCAGGATGGGTTTGTTGAGAGAGGAAATGATCTTTAGCTTCTTCAGCTGATGGAGTAGAGGAGATGATGGATCATCACCAGCTTCCGCAGATAAAATTATAGGCGTGTCACCGATGTCGTCCCACGAAACATTGTCAAACACGACCTCCTGAAGCATCGTGAGGCCCCCGACAAAGGTAGAAAGGGCAGAGAATGATGGAAAGTGAACATATCGAAGATCGAGCTTCCTCAACCCTTTGGACACGAATCCGTCGGGCTTCACATACATGTCAAGGCTGTCCAAGGTCCACGTCAAGAACTCTAGATGCAGCTCCGTAACATTTTCCAGACGTTGGAGAATTGCCAGGACAACTCGATAATCCGATGTAGATACACTACCTGAGAGAGTTACGTTACGAATATAAGAACTGATTTCCCTCGCCGCATGATTAGAGAGAGCGAGGAAATCAACGAAGCCTGGACGAAGGATAACATCTGCGAAGAGGTGATAACGACATGATGGTAGCCATGATTTGCATACCGTGCTGCACAGAGAAAGAGAAGATTTCGAAAGATGGAGGTTGTCAAGGATCGTGTCGTATATTTCAGGAGCGATTCGAGACGTCAATGTCAGAGGAA